>JARJCQ010000160.1:0-101232 GCA_029281465.1 Mycena epipterygia | reverse complement strand
AGCCTCCCTCCGACACTAGCGCCTCCACGAACAATCTAAAGTGGTCCATATACACACGGAGACGGCTTCCGGAAGCCGCACAGCGCGTCTGAAACAACATACCATTGCCTCAGACGTGCCTCTCGACAAATTGAAGGTTTCACCCGAGCAGCTGCAACAGTTGCAAGAATTATATCGGGCTTCTCCTGACGACATGGATGACGGAACGGCGCCCGTAGATTATCTCTACAAGGTCTCCGATGACGACCAGCTCGCAGCTAGTGCAATGATGGCTCAACAGGGGCTGGACATTGATGCACGCGAGCAGATGGATAATTGTTGGTCTACGAGTTGCAAGATATGGCGCCGAGACTTGGAGATTTAGCTGAGTACATGAAACGGAAGGCAGGCCTCTTGTCCACTAACGAGCGGGAGGCACTTTCGCAAGGGCGCGAGCATCTCGTTGCGTTGTTAACAGAGCTTGATCACCTCCTATTTGCCGTTCCAGCCCCTGCTTCGACGCAAAATCCCCCCGAATTGGTATCGGCCACAAGACCAATGCCAAGCAGCACCCAACACGGGTCGAAACGGAAGTTAGCAAGGGCTTCCTTGCTACCTCCCTCTCCGGAGAAGGCGTCAAAGCGCCATCAGTCCTATGCTCATTAATTTTTTTTATTACTTGTTACCCACTACAATATAATTATACTGCTTTTTTTTCTTCTCATTGCGACGCCTATGCGACCTATAACTCCTCCTCCGCTACCGTGCCACTTGCCATTGTCCTGTATTCCCACCTGCCGCGCTGTTCGCCTGGCAGCTGCCGTCCTGATCGCGTCCCACACGTGATCTTCCCAATCGGGAAGTTGCGTGGTGGGCTGTCTTCCTAATGGCAGTCCCTCGGATGGGGGCTGATCACCCCCTTCCATACTGTTTCCTATCCTGCACCGTGACTTGACTCCCATGCAGAGTGTGGTTCTCTCTGAACTCAAGAGCAGTCTAGGCTGGGTTACCCTTGTAGCCTTTACACTTTTTTCATTGTTTGCACTTTCATGTGGGATTCTGGGTCTACTATGAGTGTCCATGCCACCTGCGAGGTTTTCCTCGGATGGGTTGGAGGTGCATGAGTTAGGACTTTGACCGTGGAGGTGGTCGTCTGTGGACATCCCTATCCGTGCCTGTTTGGTGGCATGCTAAATTCAACAAAACCTTTCACTTGACCACCTGATAATACCACAAATTCCCTCTAACTAGAGGGTGTGAATGGGGGGTCAAACTGCTCTAGTTAGAGGGCCAGCACTTGCCACCAAACAGCCACCAAACAGGTGCTTTTAGCCTGCCACAGTAGCCACTACCTGGGCGAAAAAATGAACATCACACCAGTTTTGAAGCCTTTTTAAGCTATTTAGTAAGCATTGTAAAATGGTCAGTAATCTGTCACCAGCTCCCATTGGCTTAAGCCAAACATGTCTGTTCAGGACTTGGTTCAAAGCGGCTTAAACCGTTTAAGCCCATGTATATAGCAATAATACCATTCAAAACTACCTTATACACGGTGTATGCTACTTTAAGCCAATTCACCCGATTCAACCACGGCATATATCCTTCCAACTTCACCCATTTAACCTCTCCATTCAGCCGGATTCAACCGCTTAAGTCGATCAACCTGATTAGCTGATTCAGTCACTTCAACTAATAAAACTGTTCACCCATTTAAGCTCATCATTTTTGCGTCCATAAAATGATCGCGAGACTGACCTTGGCTTCGAAGAGTCATTTGCGAGAAGTGATTGATGTGTACCGCCACCAGATCGCATCACGCGAACAGGAGGCAGTGCTTGTCAATCGGTCCGAAATATCCGCAGGACTTGGCGACAAATTTCTGGAGCACACAATTAAAATTAAAATAGTGCACTCAATTAACGAGTGCAACATGGTGTTCATTGTGGCGAGGTAGCCGTATTTCGAGCACCGGAGGGGATGAGTAGGATGCTGGGTGTTCGTTGAGTCAGATAGTATATCCAATGAAAACATATTAGACTTACCGAAATTCTCTATAGCTTTTTTGAGGATGGCCATGTCAGGGCTCGTGACCGCGGTCATGTGAACGAGACATCCGTAGACCGGCAGTGCGCTGTGGGACAGACAAGTTAGTCACCTCGCATCGGTTAAGGCGACATCACATACCCCACAACTGACGAATGAACTCTTGAAGGACAGACAATACCCCTGCAGGAGGCATCTCCATCAAATTCATCTGCGGGAACACCGGAATCCATTCTGCATTCAGCGGGATATCGGGCATGACCGCCGTCTTCGCGATGCGCTCTAAACAACCTGTTAAGACCTAGCATCCCCAGCTTGAAACGAAACTTACGGGGAAGGGCACCTTCGCTGTGCTTCTTTCACATCTCTATAAGTGCCTTGCCATCCGGACCCTTGTGAAAATGCGGCCCATTCTTCTCAGTGGCAGCAGAAGCGCTGTAACTCATGTTAGACGAAGAAAACTAAATCGTCCATGTAACCGCTTACCAACCAACGAACAATTCGTCCGCAGGAGTTCGGTACGAGTACAACAAGGTCATCGTCATCCTGCTATATTGTCCGTCGATGCGGAAGGTGAGTGGCGCTGTTGTTGTCGATTGGCGCCGTTTGGGTGTTAAGGTGTCGATGGGCAGCTAAGAGCGGGACGCGGGGACGCTGAGGGGACGGCGTTCAGGCCGAGGCAAGAGGGCCTCGTCGTCCAGAGTGAGAGTCGGGCGAGAGGTCGGGGCAGAGGGAGAAAGGCTGTGTCACTGCGCACCACATGACGTGACGTCCTCAACGCGTCGAGGGAAACATGGGCAAACAAAGTGGGTAATGTTCGACCAAAACTCGCAATTCTCAAGTCTGGCAAAACAATTTATACCTTTGGAGTCCTCTACATTACTAGAACGGAATATCGAGCGCGTATAACCAAATCTTCCATCGTAAATAACTAAATACCATCATGCATACAGCCTCAGTACATTCTAATCTGGTTTGAGCGAACAGATGAGAGTTGATGTGAATAAATAAAACAGAGTCGTACGCACCATACACGCTAGGGAGTAGCACAGCTAGGAAGCATCTCTCCATTCTCGATGTGGATGCACAGACATCCGCTGCCATTGAGGGACAACCAGTACCACGAGCTGCATGAATGTCAACTCCGATCATGCACCTCAAACCGAGTGCACTTGCCCATTGTGGTGCATTTCAGGACCGTTGGAATCCCAAATAAATCCAAATACTGCCTTGGATTTGCACGACTTAATCCTCTTCATCGCACGTTCAAGAAACCAGCGCAAAAGCCGCTGAAACTTTTTAGACATCGTCCAAATCCAGCGAAGAGCTCGTGCTCACCTTCCTTTCTGGGAGTTAAAATGGGTACGATGGACATGACTTCGTGTGGGAAACAGGCTGCGACTTCAGCTTTTAAGCCGCATTGTCGTCCATGCGCTTTCCCCATCTGGAGCAACAAGAGAGATATACAATAAACACGCAGGTTCCAATTTTGTCTGCGCTTTGACCAGTGGGCCCAAAAACACAATACCGCGAGCTCGTTATCCAATTGTAATTCTTTGTCTTTGTAGACTAATTCACGTCAGTGCGAACAGTGAAGTGTTTATGTCGGAAAAAATCCCAGCCAGCTTTGAACAGCATGGAACGCGTTCCATGCTGTTACATGGCCAAATGGTTTAAGCTGGCTTCCAACGCACAGTTCAGAATCTTTAAACCACTAGGGTTCCAACCTCTGCCATGGTCTGAGGGTGGTTGAGATCCTTGGAACTGCTTCTGTATGTCTCAAACCCACGAACGCAGCCAGGCATTGGTGCCCAATCATATCCATGATAATTTTCATGTACGAGACAGGAGTTGTGGAAACATTATATATTAGTAGGCAAGCGGTCCGGAGAAAATGACGCGCACTGACGCGGCACTGACGCGGACCGGCGCGGCGTGACGTGGCAAATTTTTCAACTTGCTGCTGATGTTCTGCATGTGTAAATAGGGTTCATAATGGGCCAGGTACCTTCTAGGGCACAGATTGAGCATGTTTGGTGTATAAAGCAGGTGGTTGAGCTCAGTATTCAAGTGAGTTGAACCTGTTAACAAGTCCCTCCACCTCCATTGGCCTGCAAAGTGTTTAAAACAGGTAAAACAATGCTTGAACACTCTTTCAGACATTTACAATCACCTTGAATTCGAGAGGTTGTCGCGCCGATGCCGCGTCGCCGCATCGATGCGCGCCGGTACCGTGTCAGTGCGCGTCAGTACCGCGCCGGTGCGCGTCAACGCCGCGTCACTGCCGCGTCAACACAGCCACCGCCGCGTCAATGCGCGCCAGTGTCCTGTCAACCGATATAGTTATTGTCCTCGGTCTGGATGCCTTGTGCAATGCCGAGGGAGCCTATGGCACTCTAATCTTCGTGGATCAGATGAATTATGAACTGTAGACAGTTAGACTTCATCAATCATATTTCGGATATTTCCACGGTTCGCTACATCTGTGTTGTACATATTTCGGGTCGCAATTCAACGCAAAGCGTGCGCTAATTGCGGATCGAACCTGGCACTGTTGGGTAGCATGCCCGATATCTGGTCGAGGGGAATATAATATTACAACGAAGGACAGAGCTGTGTGTAGTGAGTTTTCGGATGCCTACTCATAATCGGAGTTGGTTCAAAGGTAGGAATCAATCCCGACATACCAAGATACATTATTCATTCTTGAACTATATGCCCAAACTGAGCTTTCCTCAGGGTTGGAAGCATGATTGTGCGTGCGGAACCTCGTCCCATTCAGCAACGATCAAGAGCCACACTTTTCGAATACAATTTGAAAATTCCTCTGCGAGCATATGGACCAAATCTTTTATGTGTTCGCTCGGTAAACTGAATCGATTTACAGGCTGGATATAATGTTTGAGTTATACAGACTATTGAGGGTACACTTGGTTTGTGTCACATTCCTTGCGGGGGAACTATTGTCCTACTCAAATAGTCCCAGATAATGTCACAGTATTACCCCCATACTCCCGGTGGATAGTGTACGCCAGAAACACAGCAGAAATTCAACCTTATCAAAGCTGAATCAAGAAAGTCAGATTGACCCCAAGATGGATATTGCTCTACAGGTGGCTGTTCCTCAGGTTAGGTCAGGTTCATCAAAAACGAACCGAATATTTGGTCAGACTCTGACACATCAACCCAACTCAAATGCGGCGGTTGCAAGCGGTGTGAAAGGATACTTGACAGATAATAGATCAGGAACAACAGACTGGAGCATCATACCAATCTCTTTTGCCGAGATCCCCGCGTCCAATAACAGAAATCATCAAGAATGATCAGTTCCACGACGAGAAAGGCTGATACGTATATTGATAGTATGTTCTCAGATATATACCCGGCACAGAACTGAATTTCGACCTGTAACCGCATTTTCACCAGGGACGTTGATGTCTATCAACTACATATCATTCTTCCACCCAGACTGGAAATGAGATTCAAACACAATACCCACAACGTCACATATTCGGGCAGGGATCTAAGTTCCCATGGTTGAATATCCACCCATTATGTCTGGTTATGCTTAAAGAGATGGAAGGAATGCAGTCCCTGTGGCCACCGTTACAATGACGAGTTCAATCAAATATTTCTCAGATTGCATAGGAGTTTTAGCAGTCTGGTGTAGGTAAATTTCGACGACGGTGAGAAGTGAAACCAACTTCGACCACGGCTCTGATAAAGTGCCCTTGATCATATATATACCAAAATCTTTCCCACCCAATGGAAAATCCCCCATTTCACTAGCCTTACTCCCGAAAGCTTGCAACGAACTTTCAAAATTAATAATTGTTCAAAAAAGAAATGGGCAGAGGGTGCTAGTCTTCCACAGTTTAACACCGGGCAGCAATCACGTTTCGGTGCATACCTTCTCGTAAAAAATGGAGTGTTAGACCGCAATATCATGTTTTGCCCTGATTCAGTGACCAGACAGATTTACTCATGGATTCAATATCTTTCCTGATTATTCATAAATGTTTCGGACCACAGTCTACAGACTCGTCAGAAAATACAACAAATGGTTTCGGAAGATTAAACTATCACTAGACTCGGTTGTGGCTTCGAAGCCTCCTGCAAGCGGCAAGTCTCTTGTGGTGCCAAGAGAGGTTTATTTGAGGTAGGAGGGATGCAATCGTTGAATCAGTTTCAGTCCCAAATAATAGAAGTTGAAGTTGAACAGACAACGACCATTGTGTGTGGCAATGGATACGGGTTGCAATGGCTCTAGATCGTTAGATAATTTCTGCCCTATGAGCTACAATACACGTTTGAAAACTAATCCTTGAATAATTAAAACCCACTCGCTGATTCAGTGGGGTCTACAGTGCCCTGAAGTTAAACTCTGAGCTCATGGCCCACTGAATATGTCTCTAGTCGGTGTTTAAGTGCTGTGGCCGCACCCAATTCTTGACCGCTTCCACTGAATTGAGCAACTAATCAGACTACTTAGCACTAATTAGCGAAGGTCTGGGTGAAACTGTGAGATCGGAGATTGTGAGTCCAAACAATGTATTTGAACTAACAAACCTTGCGCGGACAGGTCCTGGGCCGGCCAGGGCAATAGAGAAAGGGCGGGAGGCGGCGCGCCGATTGCCGCGTCACTGCCGCGTCAATGCGCGTCACAGCCGCGTCAATGCGCGTCAACGCCGCGCCTGCCGCGCCATTTTTACCAGACCCAGTAGGCAAGAATATCGAGTACAGTGCATATTGAATATGGGGCGATGCCCGAGTTAACGGGGAACTGTAAGCAGGTGGAATGGTGAAGGAACACACAAACCTAGATGGAAGCCGAGATCAGCGATGGGATGAGGAGGGCTGAAAAAACAGTACCTATATGTTCCCCAACGAGTTCTGTGGAAGTAATACATCAGGAGAGGATGTGTAGGTGTTGTAGAGACACTTACTTCGTGAGCAGACAGATGCCACAGCCAGCCTAATCAGTGGTCATCATCGTAGCGGCCGGTGCACATACCTCTCGCGCGCGAGGTTGTGGTGGGGATGGTGGTGGAAAGAAAGGAAGAGACGTGGAGTAACGCGGTCGCAGAGCGGTGGTTGATATACGTGCCGCAACTTATGACATCACTCGCTCCACATCTCAGCCCCACACCGCATCGCACCCGGGACGACCCGGAACTTGCCGTCACGGTTCAAGAACGGCCTGCCACTAGCTGCGCTGAAGCACAAAGTTTTTTGCTGGGCCTCTTCACCCCAAATCATTATTTTTTGCCACACATACCTTGGAACGGCAGGGGACAGCTTGTAACTTACATCAAGTCTTCAAACGGCTTGAAACTGGTTCCAAGTCCCTCCGTCGCACCTTCGAAGCAGTTTGATGCCGTCCCAAGGTCACATGCTGTACCATGCCGTTGCAAGCTAACTGGCTTTTTTCCGACATACCCTGATGTACATGCGGCGACTGACCTGCATTCAAAGATTGAGAATTCAGAAGCTAGTCGCCAAATGCAAGAAGCATTTCTCGGTAACCTTGAAGGATAAAATTGAAGATTTGCGAGACAAGACCGAAGCGGCGATCACTGCGAGTGGCGCAAAGACCAGAAATCGCTGATGCCTGAGATCGAAAACACCTCTGAACAACTTGCCCGCCTACCGCATCGAGAAGGAAGTGCTGGGCCTGCCTTCCGACTTCACAGAGAAGGAAGGATCCGAGCTACCACATGTGACCGCTTTTGTGGATCAGGAAGCACCGCTGCGCGAGGGTGTTATTTACGATGGTTTGGCAAGTGTCAGATTGTGGTGAAAGCGTATGAATCAATGCGGGATCGCAAGGCCAAGAATGATAGCGGGTACAAGAACACCATTGCCCAGAACCAACTCAACGACGTGGAGCACCGGCGGGATATCCATATCGCAAACTATATGGCCAGGCGCGCAGCCATGATGTGACTGGGGCGAGCGGTGGGAGACGAGAAGGATTTTCGCAAGCTGCAGGTGAAGGATACCGCGATGAAATCCCAAACGCTGCGCCGTCAACTGGGAGACTCGCACTGGATTGATGGGCCCTTATGGGCACAGGGGAGCATGTCGGTGGGTGCGAGGCAGCTTTCCGGCCCTATTTCAGCGGCATCGACGTCAAGTGGCGTTGGAGAGCAAGCCTTGATGCATGGTACTCAGATGACGACCCGTAAACCGTCCGGCCACCGACGGGGAAGATAACGCAGAGGAAGCATTCACAAACTATTCCGAACAAGAAGAGGGGTATCGACGGTTGGATCTGGGGCTTCCACTCAGGGAAGAAATGGACTCGTAAGAGCTGCGTAGGTGATCCCTCGAATGTACGTGTTGATTCTTGTCTGATTCACGAACAAACGACTTACACTAGCGTGCTAGGTGATCATGTCCAATGGTACCGCGCGGAAGTGGAATAGGGCCTTGTATATAATTCTCAGCGAGTTATATACGTGTTTGTATTGTTTGTATGTATACAGGCTGTTTATAAACGTGTATATATATCGCCAGCTGCAAAATGTCTAAAATACCATTTTATCGGCTGCCCCGTCCCAAACTGGCCATGCCTGAGGGTTCCCTGGCACCCTCGGCGCCAAGGCTGCTCTCTGACCAGTCTGACAGTTCAAGTGTTGCAGTTGCAGCCTTGGTCAGGCTGTCTACCCAGCCTGCGAGGATTAGATTTTCGCCCGCATTGCCAGTGATATGATCACGAAGGAACGAGACAACTTCTTCCAGACCCGCGCCGCGGCTTTTGAAGGCAACAATGATCTCCTTCTCAGTCGGACCAGGCTCCTTTCGTGGCCCAAAAGACACTTCCAGCGAGTGACTCACAACTGACTGGACGCTGCCTGTAAATTTGACCCGCTCGGGATCGGGCCTATAGTCGGCAAAGTTGTGGACGGTGCCAGTCGAGATAGTGTCAGGCAGGGATTTGAGCAGCCGATGCAGCCTTTTGAGTTCGTCGTAGTAGGTTGGCCCAGAGCCTGACATGGTGTCTGAAGGAAAGTGCGCGACGAGTCACAAGAGCGCGAATTGGCGATGGTGTCCACACGCTGTCAAAAAAAATTAGCCGAACTCGGCAATTAATATAAACCAGGCCTTTTGTCCGAACCTTCCAAAAACCGGTATATAAACCGCTGTTTATAAAACTGGTATACATACCGAGTTAAATACAAGGCCCTAAAGTGGAATGGCTACGCTGGAGGGAACAGCTGGAAATTAGCAGAGTGGCAGACTACTATCCGAAGTTCGTAGCGTACAAGGACGCGTGGACGAAGCTGGCAGCCCTGCAGCCTGCCCAGAACATCGGGCATGTGGCATACACAAAACAGAAGGCGGCTATGTTTGCGCAGCGCGAACGTGAGGGGAGAACGGCTTTAGCTGACAATAGACTCAGGCGGAAATACGGGGCTATCATGGACGATGACTTCGACCTTGTTGCGTTTGTGACTGCAAACCAGGTGCAGGACGTGGAACTGGTGAAGCGCGTGTTCCAAGAGTACGAAAAAGCACAGCGGCTGAAGGAGAGCACGAGCCCGCAGGGCGAAGATGACTCAGAATCGGAGGATGAGTGGGAGACGGACCAGGAGAGGGATAGCGAGCTGCGAGAGCGACGATGATGACGAGGACGGCGATGTTTGAGGACAGGAACAGGAAGCGAGGGGGGTTGTGTAATACATATGATTGAGCACCTTCATGACTATATTCAAAATGGCCCTCCGGGCACCCCTGGTACCTCTACCGCGACCGACACCTGTACCCGGTCCAAACCCCCACCTGTACCTGGACACCCACCCCATCGCAACCCCGTGCCTCTGTCGTACACCTGGTCCCATACCACATCGTCGAATGTACAACTGTCTAACGCCGTGTCAGCAGATCTCCGACCCTTCCGTCTCGACCCATTTTCATCGTGACCATAACTTTAAACCTAAAGAAGATCACAGTCGTAATTGCTGTTGAAAATTATCAGCCATAAATTACGCCGAAGGCAACGAGTACGATAAAGTATGGCTAATACAAACATGCTTAAACACATTGCTCTTATCGTCCGCGGCTGAAACTGTAGAGGTGAGCCATGCGATAATGTGACACTGTTTTATGTCTATTCCCTCACGACATCCAGAGGGTTGTGGAACCCAAAACTAGGACCCGGGTTATCGTTCTGAGTACATGTATCCTAGCTCGTCACAGTCTACAATCTACACGACACGTTGGCGGAAAGAGCCTGTTTGATCGCCGCTCCATATTTGATATCATCCGGTTACATCCGGGCTGAGTTTGAACCGTTTCGGCAAGTAGGTCGAGAGATCATTTACATAAGCTCTTGGACTGCTTACCCGACCGCCATCCTTGGCCAGCTTGACGGTCTTTGAACCCGGCTTCTCGCCTTTTTCTTAAGTAGAAAAGTCAACGCGTGGATTAATCGAGGAAGTATTAGCAGACTAAGTTTATCAACTACCCACACGAGATTTCCGCCCGCACCCAATTGCTTCTGCACGCACAACTCCTTCATCGATGTGCCATTCCAAAACCTGCCTCCACAGAGACATGGGGGACGTCACAAGACAGCCCCAAGGTGCCAAATTGGCCAATATCCTGCCCGCTGCCAGCATATCAAGGTGGGCACCCAGAGTAAATGGAAGCCGAAGCAGCTGTACATGCCTTGGCCACAGCCACGAGGAGGGGCGCGAAATACAGCTCTCCAACAAAGAGCTCGAGTGCGGTCGCGCTCGACGCAGCCAGCACTCGATCAATATCTGTAATCCCGTGGATTCCCATGTTCAGCACGAGGGCATCCAGCGATTCCAAAAGAGGCCGGCAATCGGATAGAGAGATCGAGAAGCAACAATGCTTGTACTGTGATACGCGCGTCCTTCAAGAACGGTGCGCGAAGGGCAGCTGCAAGAATGAGGGAGGATGGTTTGTCCAACTCAACTGCGAGTCGGCAGAGCTTCCCCATCCTGACCGGCCTGAGCTCCTGGTCCCCGCAGTCGACGTCGACCAAGGTCAGTTCGGTGACGTTCACCGCCTGCTCTAGCATCGCTTTCACAGCATCCCACCAGAGGTTCATGGACTGCGAAATGTGCTCGAGGGTCAAGTGGGTCAACGACGCATAGACGAGCGCATCGTCCGTCCAGCGCGGTAAGATGAAACGAAAGAACATGTGTGAAACATTCGATCGCAGGGCGGCGATACAGAAGGGGAATTGTTGCTCGAGCGTTACGAAATGGCCGGGTGACGTCGACGCTGAGATGTTCCAGAGACACCCAGGAAAATTCCGTCAAGCGGAACATGGCCTATCTCCATGCGATATCAGACGAGCAGTCGAGTCGAAGACGGTATACACTGGGAGCTGCTAGGGCAACGGATGGGAACACCTCGTCTGCCCATTCGGAGAGAGAACGCATACGGGGGATACGTCTGGGGTAGGGGAGTTCACGGTGGTGGGACGAATCAAGAAAGAGTTCTACTGGCATGCCTTGCGCCTGAGCCAGACAGAAGGTGATATATGATGGCCATGAGAACCGATGGAGTCCAATGGCGGTCCAAAAAAATGAGACGCAGCCAATTAGACCATCAAAAGATATTGGGCACAGAAACGCACCTCTAGAATAAGCTATCTGCTTCCACTCGTAGCAGACAGCTGCAACTGCTCCACGGTGAAACGGCAATGCCACCCAGTGTAGCAACGTGACCCGCTGGAATAGCTCCGTAAATATCCGGGCAATTAACTCGGTGGGAAGCCGTGCTGTGTAGTTGTCGAGCCGCTGGTGATTGCGGTGAATGCGTGGTTTAGAAAAAGCGACGAGAACAGACATTCTGGGACCCAGAACCCGTAAAGAAACACTACTGTTATTCATTCCATCCACCGTATGGCAGAATTGCATATAGCCGGGCCTACCAAGCTTCTGCCGAGTGTCGCACGTCTAAAACAGCGAGATCCATAATTCACGAGGGTCTGCAAACCCGAAACGTGTCTGTTTATGGAATTATTGGTCAGGTATTCAACGTTCAACCAGAGAAATCAGCCGCGGAATTGCATATCGGGGGTGTACCCTGGGATGGTTTGAGTTTAAACCATATCGTCTCCAACAATAACGTTCGGTTTAAACCGGTTTAAACCATCCTGGTTTAAACCAGGCCTTTGTACCCTATAGGCTACCTGTTATTCTGTAGTGGAACCAAGGTCAGTTCAAACCATGTTGGTTTAAACCGGTTTAAACCAAGGGTGGTTTGAACCGGTTTAAACCGTTTTCTGGGCTGTCTGTTGTTCTGTAGTGAAACCAAGGTTGGTTTGAACCATGTTGGTTTAAACCAGTTTAAACCATTTTTTATGCTGTCTGTTGTTCTGTAGTGAAACCAAGGTCGGTTTGAACCATGTTGGTTTAAACCAGTTTAAACCATTTTTTACGCTGTCTGTTGTTCTGTAGTGAAACCAAGGTCGGTTTGAACCATGTTGGTTTAAACCAGTTTAAACCATTTTTAGGCTGACAGTGGTTCTGTGGTGAAACTGAAGTAGGTTCAAACCAAGGGTGGTTTGAACCGGTTTAAACCGTTTTTTGGGCTGTCTGTTGTTCTGTAGTGAAACCAAGGTCGGTTCAAACCTTGTTGGTCTCACTACAGAGCCACTGTCAACCTAAAAAATGGTTTAAACCGGTTTAAACCAACATGGTTCAAACCAACCTTGGTTTCACTACAGAACAACAGACAGCCCAGAAAACGGTTTAAACCGGTTCAAACCACCCTTGGTTTAAACCGGTTTAAACCAACATGGTTTGAACTGACCTTGGTTCCACTACAGCATAACAGGTAACCTATAGGGTACAAAGGCCTGGTTTAAACCAGGATGGTTTAAACCGGTTTAAACCGAACGTTATCGTTGGAGACGATATGGTTTAAACTTAAACCATGCTGTTGCTGCGGGGGTCCCATGCTTCCCCGGGCGTCATGCCCCGCTGCAGCGAGGTCCTTTATTCACAAGCATCTGCAAATGCGAAACAGGAACGCGAAGATCAGGTACTCAATGTTCAACTACCTCATGCGCACCAAAAAACATATTGCATACGGTCCATGACGCCGCCTCATTCACGCTACATTACGCCATCTAGCTAAAGGGTTGTAGGACTAAGGCGCGTCTTGTCGGAGGTGCGGGCAATACTGTGCGTGCGTATGAGCGAACATCTGTGAAGAGTTACGGAGCACATGCCACATAACGCAGTCGTTCGCTGCTGACGCGTCGCCGTAGACCAAGTTCTTGTACTTCCTCGTCGCCCGATCCACCCGGAGAACAAGTACGTTACGGTTCCAAGGCTTGGCGTAGTCTCCGACCATTTTGCCCACCCTCTTATTAACCGGGTGCGAGTCCGTAGGACCGTCTTGGTCGGCGAAGAAAAATCGCGACAGATCGGCCGACCCCCCCAAGGAGAGTGATTGTCATCTCGACCATAGTATAGACGTTCGACGGGTGAAGAGGGCCACAGGAGATTTGAGAGGGCGCCAGCCATGTCAGGTAGTCGATCCTGGAGTAACCGGTGGCCTCACACATGTCTTTGATCTCGGGAACGCTGACTTCCAAGGGAAAGAGCTCTCCGGTCGCGAACAGTAGACCCGTGTACAGGCAGGCAAAATCCTGTGCCTCAGTGTCAGCCACGCCGCAGCATGTCACAATTGCTTACCTGGTTTCCATGAGATAGAGAGCACTCGACATTGCGGACGGTTTCCTCCGTTGTCTCTGCGACTTTGGTGTAAGACATGAGTGGGAGTGAAGAGCATCGAACCGTGTGCAATTTCAGCGTTACATTTACACGGACGGGCCGCTGTTGAGTTCAGCCGGACTGAGTTGCGGACGCGCAGCACGACACACACAGCGCGTGGTGAAGCCGATCAATCACAGGTGAGTATTGGAATTACCAATCTCTGACTCCCGACATCGGATCGCCCATAGCCGCTGCATCTCCCTTCCAAAGC
Organism: Mycena epipterygia; assembly: GCA_029281465.1. NCBI lineage: Eukaryota > Fungi > Basidiomycota > Agaricomycetes > Agaricales > Mycenaceae > Mycena > Mycena epipterygia. The sequence continues at coordinate 87,231 of JARJCQ010000160.1, read as the reverse complement.
AAGCGCCACAAGCAACCATATGCACGGACGATCGTATTTCAACTTTGCCCCATTTTTTCAGGGTCCACGCAGCATTTCGGTCACCACTTCACAACCCCCCAAAGTATGTCAATCCATCTCCAGCGCTGTTGGCTTTCCTCCATGAAACTATCTGGTCTTTATGCGCGTCACAGACATGGTTGTCACCGTAGGAGCTGTATTATTTGTGACACCGAGCCTGACTATATTGACTGCTGCCGGTTAGAAGCTTGATTTACTGTTGTTGGAAACGACGTAGGATCCACTCTACTGCAACACCTGTACCTTGGGTACCACAATAATGACGTCGCGTATTACCTTGAATCCAATATCCGTCCAGCCCCTATTATGTATCAGGAGTCATTCGCTACTGCTGTATCGTAACTCCACCTACCTACCTCAATCCATCCAAGACGGCGGGACCATCTCGTATTAACCAAACCAGTCGCCTCCCCAGAGAGCTACTCCTCGAAATATTTGGCCACCTGTTCGTTCACACCAGCGTCCGGCAATGGATGACACTCCCCTTCCATCGAGGCGCTGTCGCCCGGACCTGTATCGAGTGGTACCACCTCGTCTACAAGACCCCTCGTTTCTGGTCAGCAATTTCGGTCCACCTTTACGCTCGACCCAGCTATCAGGCAGATCAGCATCAAATTCCTGGTACCGTCTTGGGTTCCAGGTCTACTTTCTGTAACTCAAACCTGCCTCGGTCCCCTTCAGATCATGACACCATGTGACTTTTCCCACCCTGTCGGCATATCCCGAGCCATCAAACCTGCCTCGCCGCCCTTCAGTTTATCACATCATGTGACGCTCTTTCGGCATATCTCATCACCCAAAACCTTTAACTCAAACCTGCCTCGCTCCCCTTCAGTTTATCACATCATGTGATTATCGGCAGATCCCGACACCACTCCCCATTTCGCTCTGGGACCCAGCGCCTTTGTACATGTAATGTACCAGGAATAAACCTACCTTGAACTTCTTCCTGTATATTCGTTTCACTAACTTGAGTGTTACGATCGGAATTCATCTCTCAATAATTATCAGGGTAGCACTGGCTCGTCCCTCAAATTCATGAAACACCATATGTCTTTGATTTGATAGCCATGTGTTTGATATGATATTCACAGGCCTAATCACACGGCAATTAACTGAATTTACGGCCACCGGAAGTTAGTTCGAACCACTTAAGTATCCGATTTGATATTCGGAAATCAGACCAGAAACTCGACGTATCCAGTGGTCTGAAATCAATCCTGAAATGGGGACTTCCGTGATGCGTTTCGAGCCCGAGGATACGGAACATATCGGCTTCCGTTTCCGCACCATGGAAATGCGTCGCGGAACACATGGTATCCGCGGCACGGAAACGGTCGCTGATACATCTAATTTCGGGTACGTCGATACGCCATCCGAAACTCAGAGTATCGGGTTGAGTTTCGGCATCACGGAAACGAGTCGTTTCCGCTCAAATTTCGCCTCAGCCGAAACCCAAGCCGAAACAGATAGTTTCCGCTTCCCGGAAATCTATCTGCGGGTCATCGTCAGATGAGCGGCGGCTCAGCGGCATCTCATCGTCAGTAAGGCAACGATCATTGTCACTTGAAAGTCGTCAACTCCAAAATATTATTGTATGAACTAAAACAGGGTGAGGTTAATTACAGGACATGCCAGGGATAAGTAGATTTGAATGTATATACGATTAGCAATATCAGAGCAGTAAGAACACCAAGAAAGTTGTGTGCGCGCACTTGGCGTGCACATTCAAGAGCTCAGGATGATGCTGTAGATATCTTCAGCGCCGGGGGGAGGCGGAAAGAATGTTCTGAACGAAATAAGAACATGAGAAATGGAACAGGAAACTTGGAACGTACCTGGTGTCCGTCCGCTCGCCTGTCGAAGCCAAAACCTTGATGATGGATTGGTGCAGACCGCTGAACCCATGAATCGACGGGAGAGCGAAAAACTCGCGGTGGTGCACGCTGCAGCCGGGGCACTCATCAACGAGCCGTACCCCACCGCTCCCGAGTACGTCGAGGTGAATAAGACGTTCTAGACGAAGTTAGTCAGATACGAGGCAGACTCAAAAAAAAAGATACCTACCTAGACGATAACGGCGTTGCACTGGGTAGCTGCACAACCAAATGTGCCTCTGTATACCTCGGGCATCGCACTTCTTGTACTGGGATTGGCGGCGGCGCATATTGTTGGTGTGGCCCGCCTTTAATTTCGCCGCGTCGCAAAGACGCTTCTTGGAGGCAGCATCCCGCGCGGAACACCGATATTCCGCGATGTCTGCCTCAGCAAGGCAGGCAACGTTATACACAAGCCCCGGCCCTTCGAGTTTGTAGGCGCGGGCTTTCGCTTTGGCAACAGAGGCGGCTATTTTCGCATCAAACCTCGAAATCGCGCGACTGTCCGAAGTTTAGCGTCGGTGAGCGTACCGGGCAGTTGTGGCGTACGAAAGATACGAGCGTGCTAGCATCAGAAGAGAAAACAAGGTACTGTCCTCCTCCTGAACACAATGTTCCTGAGTACTCGTTCGCAGTCTCGGGTCCATCGTCTGTCTCTGCATCACAAACCACCTCGATGGAGTCATCTGTCGGATCTCTCCTTCCGTCGTCCACTCCCTCGGTAGAGCCGACTCGTCGCCCTCCAGGCGTTCCGGACAATACACTTCAATACGAACGAATTGACTCTTTCGGCATCCAAAACTCCTTCCCGTTCTGCATATCGGGCACCGTGTTGATCACGCCTCGCCCTCGACCCGCTGCGGCCCCAGCCCCATCGCGCAACTCCTCGCAGAGAGAACGAGCAGGATGGCCAGGCTCCTTTGACGCGCACTCTGCCCCAGCGCCAAAACCCCCTCATGCTTCTTCTCTTCTGGTTCTGTCCACCGCACTCCGACATCACAGACATGGAACGAGGCCACCCCGACGCCGATCTGGCAGATGCGCAAGGAGGAGGCGAAGCGCCAGTCGTAAGTCCCGCTCTCCGCTATTCCCTCGCGCGCGCTGACTGCCTTGTGTAGCATCATTTTTGAGCTAATCAAGGGCGAGATGGCGTTTGTCAAGGATTTGGAGAACATCGAGATCGTGCGTGACTGCATAGTTGATTCACTTGTGGTTTATATTTTCTGCAGATGTACATCCGCCCGCTGCGCAATGCGGACCCACCCATCGTGCCTGCGGACCGGTGCCCGTGACGCGGATCTCGCGGCGCTGCAGGCTGCACTGCAGGCCCTCGAAGGAGAGTCGCGCCGCGCGGATGAGAAGCGCGCGACACTCTCTCTTGAGCTCGAGGTCGACCGCGTCAAACGGAATCTGGAGCGCGTCGAGGCGGAGCTGGCGCCCACGCGCGCGGAGCTTGCAGAGCGGGAGAGCCGGGGCCGGGGGCGAGACGAGGTTATCGACGGGATGTACGCGGAGATCCTCGAGCTCAAGGGCGAGGTGAGCGCGCAGATGCAGGCGCGACTGAATGTGAACACGGCTGGACGGCGTGCAGATGAGCCTCAAGGCCGCGGAGGCGGAGGTTGCCAGTATAAGAAGCGCCTGTACAGTACGAAAATACGAAATATATACACAAAATGTCAATTGCATGGGGGGTATGTCAATGAAGGTCGCGATGAGCCAGGTACCGGAATACGTCTGAGCAAAGGCACCGATATAAGTTGCGTCTAGCTTCCCAAACAAGCTTCAGCATCAAGAACGGCATGCCGCTGAACGAAGCTGCATCTGAATCCGCGTCATCCTCGTGCGCAGCGAGCGTGTCGGGCTTGTGTTTGTGTTCGTCGGGCTCATGCGCGTCAAGTGTCGGTGACAGGTGCACCGTATCCTTCGCCACTGGTAGCTCCTCCACAACGTGGGGTGAAACATGGAGCGCCGGTGGGGATCTCCTCGCGGTAGGACTCAGCGAAAATGACCGCAGGGGCGACGCCGGGGGTGGAGCGCAGTGGGCGGCGCCTCCGAGGCGAATGACGTGGGCGGGAACACTGACGGCGATGTGATCCCCGCAGGCGACACCATGCCCAGGAAAGACGGCGTCGCCGAGCTGCCGCTCGCGGGCGGCGTCGTCACGATCGGCGGTGGCATCTCCGCACTGTCCCGGCGCCTGAGCATCGGCAGCGTGAGCTTCGACGCGCGGTTCGAGAGGAACGAGCTGAAGCCGAGCCCCAGCCGGACGTGGGGCGCACGGGCGGCGGCGTCTCGAGTCGCGAGGCGCGTTCTACCGCTCCCGTACGCCCTCGACCGCCTTGAAAGAGTTCATCGAGCCCACGCTGATTGTGCGCGCGACGGCCTCACGCGCGGGGGCAAGCTGCTGCTCGAGCTTGAGGTCTTGCAGGCGGAGCCCAATGTCCGTAACGACCGACACCTTCTCGTTGCACGGATGGCGCGGCTCGATGATGTCAAAGAGCATCGGGTCGGTTGTGCGCTCCCCGATTTCGTACGCGTTCGTGTGCTTGAATTCGGATATCCAGAGCGAAGTCACGATACATAAAGTCACGATACCAAGAGAGCGCGGCCGAGATGTATTCATCAAACTGGAAATAATGCAAACATCTATACCGCGTAGAGAATACCTTCTGCCGTAGATAGTCATCGCTGCCCTTGAACCTGAATCTCACTATAAATAAGAGGAAACGCCGGGGAAAGAGCACAAAAACGTACATCATGCTGATGTACACTTGCCAGCGGAATATCGGCCACCGCTCCTGCGTGGCCTGCATCTTGCGGCCAGAAGAAACGTTGGCGTAGAGCGCTGGGGAATATTCAGGATGGGGGATGATCCCGCCGTCGGGCCCGTTGCCCGAGACCCGAACGCAATACAGCTACACGGCCCCTTCCCCGATGCCAGGCGTTTCTTTCGGCCCATACTCGTCGCACAGCGAGGATGTATATGAACGCCAGCGACACCGGGAGCGTGAGCAGGAGGAACGGGAGCGGGAACTCAAGATCCAGAGGGCCGTCCAGGAAGCTGAGTGGGTAGCAAAGCAAGTGGATGAGGATGCGCGGCGGAAAGTTGAGGCTGCGGCAGAGAAGGAGGCGCAGCTGCGTCGCCAGCAGACGGAGACAGAGAGGTAGGACTCGCCGCTCTGGGAGCTGTTGTTCACCTCAACGGTGCAGAGCGAGTTCGGGTCCACTTCGTTGCGCACGATGGTGGAGACCGACTCATTGTCCGCAGCGAGAACAGTGAAGTGGGGAATCAAGATGGATTTCGGATCAACGAGGGCCGAGTCCTAGCAAGACGGTGCTGAACCGCGGAGAGTGTGCCAAGTGCGTGGAGTGCACGCAGATCGCGGTCAAGGCTGGCATCGTATTCGCGCCCACACCCATGCTCAACGGTGCTACGCATGGACTTTCTTACCCGTCTGAAATCTGTCTGTGGTCGTAAGTCAAACATGAAGTAAAAAATTTCGAAGTTAGCCTACCTGCCGACACCAAATCTGAAAGCAGCGCAGGTATTGCGCTGTCCTGGGTCATCGGATAGATCAGAAAACAGAAAATACAGGGCACGGCATGGTGCTTACCGTCGTAGACAAAAAACGACTGTAATTCAAGACCCCAGTAGACAGTAGAGCCGCGCAAAGGAGGTGGCAGATATACAGAAAAAGGGTGTGGCCAGGTCAAAGTCGGAGCGGGCTTCTAGGGGTGCGGCAGTCTAGCTACGCCGTCATCGTGCGCAGGCTGTAACGTCTGCACCCTCGTCGTGCGCATGGCGTTTGAAGCAAACTTGAAGCGAGTGCGGCCTGAAATCTACGATGTATTGGACCAGGGGTCGGTGTTGCCTTAGAATGACCAACATCGTCATTCCAGTGGCGAGTAATTGCTCCAGTCTGTGCGCGCCATATTGCTGTATGAATTGGGATGCGGAACGAAGTGCGCAGTCAGCGCTGCCGTATCACGGCTAGCGCCATCGATGTGACCGTATAACGGCTCACATCGCGTCGATGTGGCCGTATAACGGCTCACATCGTCGCGCTTTGGTGTGGTGATTGAAGACAAAGACGACTTGGTCACGTGCTCCCCGGCATCCTCACACATGATGCATTCTCTCTTATTTATTCGCTCTGCAAGCCAACTGCAAGCGGGCCACTGTGCTCACCTGCAACTTGACTTTCTATCACGACGATGATTTGACTATTGACGATTAAAATAAATTCATTTTACGAAACCAGCACTACAAACCAATGTATTAGGGTATGGGATGTGAGTAGGTGTATTTATCTGGGTAAGAGGAAATGGAACGGGGAGGAAAAGGAAGGAGGTGTACATAAGTACAAGAAGATAAAGGTCTCATGGAGTTCCTGAGGGGGCGAGACGTAGAATGGCGGCTCCGTTGGTTTCTGCACGTCAAGAAAGGTGGGAAAGGAGTGCGACCCTCCATCGGTGCTCGAGCCTATTTCTGATGGTACCGTTAGTGGGGTTATTCGAATTGGGATACAGCCTTACCCTCGACAAATTGAGTATCACCGAACGATTATTCGAATATTCAAATCGTGCGCAATGAGAGAGCACGGTGTCCGGCGGGATCGTATCGATTGTATCCTCCATCTGAGAGGAATATGATTTTGCGGGAAAGTGAGGATAGCGAAGGAATGGATCGAATGAGCCGGTGGGAAGTGGGGCTTGACGTCGAACAAGGAAAACGGTACCCTTGCTATTGGTGATGATTTTCTGGATGCTTCCGGCAATAGGGTTGTCTTGGGGTGAAGGAGAGTACAAGATCAAGCTATTTCCCAAGTGTGTAGACACTCGAGAGTAATTGACACCCCGGAACGTGTAATGGGCACGTTCGCCATCGACAACAAGCGGGGCCGACTCCTCGTCTAAGTTCCGGCGAGGGGTATATGCGAGGTCGAACAAGCGTTTGAATTCCTTGATGACTTCGGGGCAGTCAGGTCGGTTGAGCCATCGCCGGAGGTTAGCGCCTCTCATGAAGGATTTGGTGATTGTCGCCTCCAGCTCTCCCCCAATCTGATCATTCGTTTTTATCCTTTGTAGGACCCCGATGAGACGCTCGAATGGAAAACACCACCAGGAGATAATAGGTCCGAAAAGGAAGAGGAAGTCATAGATGTGGAAAGCTGCGTGGATATTAGTCCTGCGGGCATGATCAGTGGTGTGGGGATGGTGTTGATTTAGGCCATCCACCCAGTCTTTGATAAACCGGCGATAAGCCTCGACGCGCGCGGGAGTCACAGTAAATCGGCAAGCCAATACGACAGCTTGGAATAAAGCCATGCTGTGGTCAAGCATTCCAAGGAGACGAGATGCTTCGGATCCTTCAGCAGGTTCTCCATCTTGTGGGGCCCAATCTCCCCAGAGAAGTATTAATGCGATGGGAAGGTATATGGTGGCGAGAACGCGCCACTCATCAGCTTTGATGGTACCGGCATTGCTCTCTCCGTAGTTTTTGGGCACTGAATGGACCCACGCCGGTGTGATGGTGTTGGCGATTACACGTTGGATAAACTTAAGTTTAGTGAGGTCGATGGCCTGGGAAACAAAGTGGGGGTTGACGAGGGGCTTTGTCAGACGCTGCATTCAAAGAGAAATGAGATGCAGAATGATGAGCTGACGATCAGACTCACCCAGTCTGTTAATTTAGCGGCATAATACGATTTTTCGTTCGGCCCGCTCATGTCAAGACCCAGAGAATACGCAACAAAACGGAGGGAGGATAGATTGTACGACTTGAGTGCCTTCGTCAAGGCAGCCGCCGCTTTTTCCACTTTGCTTTTCTCGGGGTCAGGAGGGGCAGCGAGCAGCACAGCGAGCGGCTCCTCATTGCCCTCCAAGACAGCAGGCACATCAAACACCACCTCGCTTTCTCCAGGACCAAGAGAATTCATCAGCAATGATTGAATCTTGGGCACCTGTGGTTCCTCCACTGCAGGTTTCTTCAGCCGGTACAGGGCATCAACCTGATCGGTGTATGACACCCAATCATGTTCGAAACCAGCCAGTGGCTGGGTGAGACGCTATATTTTAAAAATATTATTGCACGGAAAAAGAATCATTACTTAGTTAAACTCACCCAAGTGATCAATTTATTAGCGTAATCGGCTTTCTTCAACTTTGTCCCACTTATGTCGAGGTCGAGTGAATGGCAAACAAAGCGAAGGGGATGCAAATGCTTTGACTGAAGTGCCTTGCGCAACTTTTCCACCGCGTCCGAGTCATTGGCAGCACGAGGCGCGGCAACCAGGGTTTCACCGCTCTCAGGGACAGGAGGCATCTCCTGGTCCTCGTCGCCGTGGGGGATAAGGGATTCATTGACCGGCTCCACGCTGTCCTCGAGAGCGAAAGGCGCGACCAGCCTTGACTGAATTGCAAAGATTTGTTTTTCCTCTTTTGCGGGTCGTTTCAAAAAGTATGCGGGAGGAACCTGACTGGGGTCGTACGCAAGCCAGTCCTGCTCAAAAGCTACCGGCCCACGTTCCTTCTTTTTCGCTACCACAGCATCAACGCGAAGGACCTTGCGGCAATGATAGTGGACGAGGCCCTCCAGCACACAGTGCATCCCATCGATTACGAGCATGCGAGTAGGGTCCCAGTAGGACAAGCGCCAGAACTCTGACCAGCGAACACCATACTCCTCGAAAATCTTATCCCGCTCCGCCTGAGTCTGTGCATTTTTCCAAGCCCATGCCTGTTCCCGTAAGACCTTTATATCCCTGCGATCCCAGGCCGGATTATCGAAATCCGTGCGGTTTGAAGTCTCGATACCAAAGCATTTGCATACCGTGCAGTAATGGTTTGACCCAACACCAGCAGTGCCCGACGCTTTTCGAGCGGCAGGAAGGTCATTAACGGAGATGATGACCGCTAAATCAACGTCTCGACCTGACTTCAGGAGCAGCCCTGTGGAAGAGATATGAATGCCGCGCTCCCAGCCAACGACACATTCATCGATGAGAGGACGTGAATAATGATTGATTTGTTCGCTGTTGGGCTCTTTCGCACCAGGGATTATGCTGAACCACATGCACTCCGGTTTGTACCGTATGAACTCGTCGAGATTGAGGATGGAGACTGAAAGTATCCCGATAGAGTCGTGGTTTCCTCGCTTCGAGGTTCCATGTGGATTGAAAAAGTCCAACTGCACCTCAAGGGCTAGCCGCATCCTCTCGCCTCGATCGATGAAGAGTTTTGTTGTGCCGGGCCCTTGAAATGTCCGCAGAAAGTCGCCTTCAAATACATTGTGAACGAAATCAGGGTCCAACTCTCCGATGGAAGCCATGGCTGCATCGCACGCCCGATCGCACATCTCCTCAATTTTAGGATCAGAAAGGAGGCGCGCCAAGTGGTCCGTGAAAGAGACGTAAAGAAAAGGCTTGATCGGTCTTAGTTTTCCGTTTCGGTCCTCCAGCAGTGGCTCGGAGCACTATCTCTGCTTATCTGTTCCGAGGACATAGTTGTCGCAAACACTGGGGTACGTTCGATCGCCTGTAATACGATCCTCCTTGGGGGCATGCGTGAAGTGACAGGCAGGACATGTGGCATAGACCGTCGATCTCGCATCGAGTTTGAATGTGTCCAAGGCTGCGCGGAGGCTTTTCGGAAGCTGCTCCAGCACATGCTTTTGGTGGGGGTGATACTCCTCAGCGTCGACAGATAGACTCATCGACATTGCCAGCCGAACGATCATCTGCACGGATTGGATGATGAGATCACATGGTTTGGCGCTCAATCCAATAACGACGTTGCAAACGACGGCCAGTAATACCATCATTTGGGCGAGAAGATCCAGGTGTCCGACGGGATTGATATGGACGTGAGCTGGTGAGGGCGTGAGCACAGGAAACAATAACAAATCGAGAAAGGCGTACTGGCATCGTAATGAAAAGGCTCTGTCTCCGTGATCGCGGCCTTCCGAGGCAGAAGTGCCCCAAGGCAGTCAATGCGCTGGTCCAATTCACGAAGTTCTGCTAAAGCCTCGTCCTTCAATCGAGCCAAATCCTCTCCCTTCGAAGTTTTCACAGTTTTCAAGAGCATTCCCGCAGAAATCACGACTTCTGTGGCGGTATCAACGGCGAGGCGCATAGAGTGGTGGTCGTTGTTCTCGGCATACAACAAATCAATTCCATTGAGGCTCTCTCGAGCCGTTTGCACTCGCTTCCGTACGTCGAGTATAAGTTCCTCGTTTCGTTTCACAGAGAGCATTCCTGGGTACTTGGCGGAGCCCAACACTGCTTGAATACTCTCCTGGGCGACTGAAAATGGCACTGGATCGGAGGAGGTAGGGATAAATGCTGCGCGCAGGTCCTGGAACTTGTCACGCGTGCTGAAGAGCTTGGAAGGCTGTTCACGAACGTTGGGACCGGGGTCCGTTAACGAAATCCCAGTCATCAGATCGGCCAGCTCATCGATTGACTGAGGCAACTGTTGTGATGCGGCATTCGCGCGGTATTGAGCGACGTTTACTCGATGCACCATGTCGGAAGAATTAATTCTGTGCGTCTGGCCGGCGTTCAAGGGACAGTCTTTGCATTCCTCCATTCTCGCCATGCTTTGAATTGAAGGCGTATAACGCCAGCAATATCGATTGAAGGCGTATGACGCCCGCAATTGGGGGAAGAATTGAACAGAATACCAGTGCTGACCAATTCAAAAACCCTGCGCGTGCAGATCTCCCTTCTGCAAAAAAGATGAGACTGATATGGCTCGCATGGAGCCCAGGTCCTTCTTCTCCGAGGATAAGATTCTGATGTTCCGTTTGTGAGAAAGAACTGATACGTAAATCATGTGGCATAGGGCGTCGCTACAAATGGATACGAGGGGATGGATACGAGGGGGTGGATTACAAGAAGCAGAGGAGCAGGACACAAATGTATGGAATGAGAAGATGGCGCCAGCCTCCTTGGATGTGGGCCTCAAAGAGGAAGAGGGTGAAAAGGAGTGAGATGGGGATGGTCGGCAAAATGCGCTCTGAGGCGGCACCGTCAGCGGGAGGGGCTGAAGGTAAAAAAAGAAAACACGCACTGTGGTCGTTGGTGCAGGGCGCAGGAACTGGGTCTGGGTGGACTGGAGCCGAAGCTGGCTTCTCCGGTTGAGGGCCTGCGCCGCAGGTTGGGCAGGGGTCACAATGGGGACAGAATACCTCTGCTACAAGTAGCAGGCGATTCAGAATCTCTGAGACGTTCAGAGCTACAGAAAACAGACTCACGATACATTTTTGCAGCCTTGGAGGTGCGGTGAGAGGGGTGCGTGCGGGAACCCATGGAGTGCTGGGTTTGGGCGACAGCGCCGTTCACATTCGCCTTTTATCCACGGCTCCGTCGTCGAGCAGAAACAATAGAGACAAAAAAAAAAGTGCAGCACAGCGACGAAGGAGAGCCCAGGAGATGCGGGGTGGCGCGTGATTCTGGCGGTGGTAAAATATCGGAGAGTATAATTGTTCTTGCGTGGGGCCGACCGTATGGTCTTTCAAGATACGCGGCGAAATAGACCTGTGCTACCTTGTAATGAATCCAGGCGGCTGAAAAGGGAAAGGCGATGGCACTGACAAGGGAACAAGGCGCTATGCTGAGCGTATCACGTTCAGCATAGGCCGGACTCGAGACCCTGGGTGAAGTTAAGTTGGAGTCACGGAGTCACGGTCATGTGCCACTCTTCGTCCTCCTTCAACTTCAAATTCTGGTACCTTACTCTTCGTTGACCGCGACGAAGTTATACATCGTCGTGGCCCAGCATGTCTTCAAAATCTATCTCCTGGATCTGGTCGTTGTTCCCTCGTCGCCATATGCATGCGATGGTGCTCCTTGTTTTCATTCGGCAAATCTGATATCTGCTGCTCTTCTGGGAATCTGGGTTGTACTTGGAAGACAATAACATCGATTCGGGAAACAATAATGGCGCGACGGGAATCCCCGACCTTTGTAACGACAAGAAATTTAAATATTCCTGGAGATTAATATCATCGGTGCGTAAGATTTGCCCCATATCCGCCTATGCCAGTCCTCTTAGACTCTCCGGCCCGACTAACAAGCCCTTTTCAATGCTGCCCTCGCCTTCTCGGCGAGCCTTACAAACTTCACTACCTTGCTAGGCGTCAAGGCTCTCCCTCGCCCCTCAATTTAATGAGGTCGACCACAGGGATGTTACATCGTCTCAATCACTATAAAGTAAGTGATCAGAGGACTCAAACGATTGGTATTTAATATTTCTAAAGGATTCCCCAAACCCCATCGACGTCGGAGTTATCAACGAGGGGTTCAGCCCTCTTGGGATGTCTGTTGACGAGCTCGCCGCCGGCTTCAGCCACATCTCTATGCGCTGCGGTATGTAAGCGAGTCCATAGCAATACCTCACATCTGATCTCCCAGTCTCTCCGGTCCCTGATGCAGAAAGGAAGCCCGCATTCAATGAGATCCAGTCTTCTCGCGAGTTCAATGAAACTGAGGAGGTGCGTATCTAGCACGTAATTAAGCGCAAATCTCACATCTTTCAGGCGGAAAATTCGTCATCGATCTACGCCCATGGTTGTAGACGGGCTGAGCCGGATCCCCCATCGTCTGAGCCGGGCATCTGCCCTCACGGGTTCAGGCGGGCCGATGTGTACGTGTGTCCACATGGATTCAGGCGAAGCCAGGTAAGTTTTGCATTCGCTCCTACTCCTCTGCTCTGATTCATTCTATAGACCCCTGAAACCTCGCCGTTGGATGTCTGCCCCCACGGGTTTAGCCGGGCCAAGGTCGACATTTGTCCTCATGGATACAGGCGCAGCTGTGTGAGTCCCTATTCAATACCTGACGCTCTCGGCTCAAGTCAATTTCGCTCAGACTCCGTCTGTTTAAGTCAAAGATACACAGAATATTCTTGTAACCAATAAATATCCTATGTCTTTCTATCCCTTAAAAATACAGTATTTCGCGTCCTGTGAATCTAGAACGCGCCTGATTTGGACACGTGATCCCGTTGGCACTTGACACAAACAGACCTCTCGCTTTATACGTTCAGACCCATTGTAAAACAAACCCATACATATCCAATTCAATAATCCGTGGTGTGTTATACAGCATAAATAGAACAAGTAACAGCAGGACTAGACAGAAGATGGACCGCCGATCTTCTTCGCGCAGCCCTGCAGAGTAGCTGGGTCCACTTCAAGATAACATACTGCAAAATTCTTCTTGAAGAGCGCAACCTCGTCTGGGAGGACGTACAAGTCAGTCGGCTTGGACTTGCGGCCCACGAGCACAAACACCCCTTTGGTCTCGAGACTGCCGCCCTGGCCTCCAAATATCTCGCAGGCTTTAACGAGCCCTTTCATCACTGCCGCGCTATGACCACGCTCGGCTTGACTCGCCTGAAAGACCCAAGGCCGGCCATCGAGCAACGCATACGCATCGAACAAGGGGTGAAACCTTTCAGAGGGCTCGTACAGGACATCTGGCTCGGGAATTGGGGGAATCCCGCTGAATCTACAATGGCTATGGGCGAACTCAGTCCTTGCGAATGGGGGGCCTGTAGAGGCCGCCGATTCGTGGAGCGAGAGAGAAGAGGCCGCCGTCTGGTGCGCCAACTCTCCCTGAAGTGAGGACCCTTCTTGAGATTGAGAGATCTCAAGAGGAGAGGCGCATCCTTGAAGGTTGAAGTCCTCTCCTTGAAGTGAGGGTCCTCCTTGAGATTGAGGGAGCGACTCTGTCACCTCATTCTCAAGAGGAGAGGCGGGCGAGAATCCTCCCTCACTTTGTAAGGACGACTCGGAGGTGCGATCCTTCACCTTCTTGACAGCGGGGGATGCGTCTTCACCATTGGGCGCATCTTCCTCGTTCTCCCGCTTACGCTTTTTTCCTCGGGCCTTACTCTCCTTTGTTTTGGAGGCACCGATATAAAATCTGGTGAACTGGATTTTTGACGTCCCCCTCCCCCCCCCTCTGAAATCTTTGTTGGTCGACGAATACAGTTCCTCCTTCATTGAGAGCAGTGTCAATCCAGGAACGGGACCGAAACCGTTTGACAGAACGGACACTGAGATCCACTGCCAGATGCTTCCCAAAAAATGGGACGGAGCGGGGATCTCCAGAGATTCTAGGAGGGTGAGGAGATCCTGCTTGGTTACAGCATCCAGCATGTCTTTCATAATCGGTTCGGATGCAATGACGAGTTTTGCCACCGCCCAAGACGGATGGTACATGTCCAGCTTTCCATCCGCACCAAGAGGTTCGGGCTCAGGTCCACGAAGAATAAGAAACAGTTTATGCGAAACGGCATTCGAATAGAGTGTCGGAGTTGTTGTTATATCAGATTTAAGCCTCTGCCACCCGGCGCCGTCGGCCCACTCTTTTATAGTGCTGGCGACCTCAGTGACGTAAGTCTCTCTCTGCGAGCTCGGACTGAGCGCAGATTGGAAGAGAATCCGGGCTCTGGGGCCAAGTTTATAGTGCCTTTCACGTAAAGCTTCTAATTCGGTGATGGAGCGGGGGTGTGTCAAGCCCGAAGAGAAAACAGGATAGCGAATCCTGAATGAGAAACTTCAGTGAAATATTGGACTGATGGGAAGGACGGCTTACGCTGCGACGAGCTCTTTCCAAGAAGGGGGTTGCATTGTGAATGACAGGTGTGGTTTTCTTATTAACCATCGCAGCCTTTTGTCTGCGGGTGAGGATGCATATATTTGAAACCATTGATTTTCTTGGCCATCAAGGGTGGTGAAAAAGGGGTGGGGTGGGGATGGGTCGTCCTCCGAGGCGTCCAGTAGAACCCACGTGTGTGGCTCGATTCTAGGGCCTGTCCAACTAGATTTTAGCTGTAGACCCCAGAAGTTCCGTTCTTCTTCGGATACTATTTTATCGGAGAACGTGTGGGTGTAAATGCCAGTCTCGCAGAACAAAACAGCGCGACCATCGAAGCAGGTCACCACCGTCCTTTTTTCAGAGAGGGCCCGAAACAGGATGTAGGTAAGGCTGCAGGACTTTCCGATTCCAGGCCCACCGAAGATGAGGGTGCAACTAACATGGCCTTGGGCAGCAAGGATTCTGTCCCAGATTAAGGGGTACTCTCGGAACTCCGTCAGAGCCGGCACAAATCTTGACGCTACTCGGACTTTGAGGCAGTGATAAGTTTTAATGGTGCTGATGTAGCGCATATCCTCGTCGAAGTCTTCTGTGGGGGGCCATATCGCGCGTAAGGCCGACTCGTCACACTGCGCCAAATCAAGCAGCGGAGATTGGTCCCATAAAGGCATCGGTTTGCCCCATAGGTCTTCGAAAACGCAGTTATTTAATTCAAAACTGCTGTGGTCTTCTTCTATGCTTGGGGTCCAAAACATACCGAAGCTGGACGGGACCCTGAGCGATCGCCAGTAGTAAACTCGACGACTTGCAGCGTATGACGCAGGCAATACGACGAGGTGTGTAGCGGTAGGCGGTGGTGGAGAGGGACACGCGGCAGCGTATGACGCAGGCGTATGAGAGGTGTGAAACTGTAGCGGTAGGCGGTGGTGGAGAGGGACACGCGGCGACGCCAAGCTCGACGATTTGACAGCGTATAACGCGGACAACTACGAAGACTGTGGTGGTGCGCAATGCATGGAGTTTCAAAGTCGTTCCCACGCTTTAGTTCCCGGAATGCCGCTATCCTGCGTAATGGTGTTCAGCCAAAACTACAGGTCGGAGAACGTGGAACAACGCAGTTCTGTGCCAAATATGATTACAGAGTATCGATAATGGCGGTAAATATCCTTAGTATTTTTCTGCGTGTTCTGAGGCCCCCCAGATTTCGTCCAAATCAGGCCAGAATTTCGTGTTCGAGATGCTCTGGTGGTCTCAATTCAAGCGGAAATTATTTCCCAGGTGGGGCACAACTCATGGATACAGATTTTGAGCATTTTCGTTTGAGAACAGAGGGAGAACTGAGTACGAGAGAGGAAGTGATATTGGGACACCCAGAAGCGATTGCGCCTCAATACAAGCTGCACGTGACAGCCGCCGATGACGCTTTCCTCAGAATTTGACGTTATACGTCGACTTTTGGGGCGTCCTTCAAACGTGCACGACGGGTCGCAGACGTCGCAGCGGGCCTGTTTGAATGGACCACGACGTGATACGCCATGGCCGTTTGGCGCTAACAGCGGACTCGGCATGCTTCAAAGTAAATAGCAGGTATGCCATATCGTATTCGACCGCTACATGTTCCTTAAAAACGATCTAGCTGCGCCATTGCCTCGCGAACTGCAACGTTCTGGTAGAGGAACGCCAGCGCCGCAAGCAGCGTAATTGCGTGCACCATCGTCATCAGGTTGCAGGACATACCAGCAACGCCCCGCCTTTCGCCTCTCTTACGCCAGACGTATATCTCGTTGGGTGCGGCGTCATCGCATACCGATTTGGCCGCCAAAATGGTCGGGGCGCCGTTGCAATCGGTGGCCTGGAGTTTCGACGTCAGTGGAGAGCTCTATGTTGGGAAACGAGGCTTACGGTGACGGTCTGTGCCCATTCGCCTGAGTCGATCCTGAGCTCGTCGATTGTATGGCCTTCCTTTCGGTCGAAAATGTAAACGATCCCGTGGTCGCTGCCGCCGATGACCTCACGACACTGATTCGCAAAGGAGACCTTCCGGACCCTGGTCTTCTTGGTGACCGGAATCTTGAAGGACTTGACCTTGCGAAGCCCGTTATCTTCGATGCGGTGGACGCTGACTCCGTAAATGGGGTCCGCGAGACACATGGAACTTTTGCTAGCGTCAATGGAGGCGTCACCGCTGCAAGCCGTCAGTTTTGGACGAGACTTCATCTCGTCCACCCACATGAACGCGCCAACGTTCCACTTCCCAACGACTTCGCCACGACGGAGGATATGTCTGGAATGACTGAAATCAGCACGTAGCCCCTCCCCTCACTATGCACGCACATGTGTCCGCTGTGTAGGCTAAATACAAGGACGTCTCTCTCCGTGCCACACGTTGCACCGAAGGCGACGGCTTGGGGAGAGCTGTTGGGGATCTCCTTCACGTGAAGCTCGCGAAGGTTCATGGAGCTGTCCACTGCGTGGACCTGGACAACGCCGTTCCGGTTGCAAACCGCGAGACGATTCGAGAGAGGGTCGAAGGCGAGCCCGGTTACTTCCCCGGGCCTGGTGAGTCGATCGCAGAAGAACTCCTCAAAGTCGGGTGCCCCCTGTTGAGCTGTTAGCTATGAAAATACTGTCAATACGACACATCCTTACAGTGCGCTGTCGCCAACGCACGACGTAGCCCTCCTGCGTTCCATAGAAGAGAACTTCGCCTGGGTCGTCGTCACGCTTAATCCACACGATGGCGGTTGTGGCTCCCATAATGCCTCCGCTGCTGGGACCGCGCATCTCCTGCATCGTCTGGAGGTCCCAAACCCGCGTACCGTCAGCCGCTGTATTTTTTAGGTCAGTTGAGTAAGGGTTAACCTGGCGACTTCGAGGCTGACCTCCACTCGCTAACAGCTTTCCATCGTCCGTCGCCCCAAGTGAAAGGACGGATCCAAAGTGTCCTCGCAGAGTCCCCCGACAGACGTAGTTGTTGTTCCGAGAAGACGGTTTTCGAGAAAGGAGAAAAGACATGTGTGTGTCTGACAATGCCGACTAGATTGCAAGAAGTTCCAGAGCTTTAATTTTCGTCTCCATCTTAAACGAACTGGCGAATCCATTTTTTGCGGTCAAGGATTTCCTCGGAGATAACTCGTTATTGTTTCTGCACCATGTCCAGCGAGCATCACGCAGTACGATGTACATGTGCAGCCTTGTCCCGATTATGTCCCGATCTGAGGCAAAAACTCCGCCGACTCTGATGCTTCCAGAACAATAACGCCTGCGTATGAAGCCTAGAAGTGAGCCTTCAAAATCGCCATACGCGTTGATCTTGCTTTGTGCCTCCTCAACATGCCTTCTCTCGACTCTGCATACGCCGAAGCGCAGCCCCCTCCACCGCCAGTCATGATGCTTATATCAGTTACGGACCTTCACCCTCCGAAACTCCGGACGCTCGCGATGCACGAGGATCTCCCGGACAAGTTCGAATGCGTGGTTTCCCCCCCGGCCGCCAAGGACACTGGGGTCGCAGGCAAGGCGGACAAGGCTCTCGCCTTCGCGAAGGCCACACCCACCAAGGCCAAACCTGGTTCATCTGCTCCGACGCCGTTCTCTCGGCAGAGTGCTCCGCCCCTGTCTTTGGCGCCCGCTGATCCCGGCAGTCCACTCAGTGATATGAGCGATGACGAGAGCGACACCGACGGTAGCTCCGACAGCGATGGCGGGGGCGTTACAACTCCCAAGATTGCATGCCCCACGGGTTTGACGCGACGGACGCTCACACATCACAAGGAGTTCGTCCATAAAGGCGATACTACCAGTAGAGACGACGAGATAGCGAAACTGACGGTACGTCTTCCGCGTCATTTCCTCTTTCATCCCACTTACTCCCTCGTTTTTCACCAGGCGTATGTTCAGAGGCTGGCCAAAAGGCATCTGGATTTGAACGTAGCTCTGAGCTTCCAGGACGATGTAGCAGTGAAGCGCGTGTTCAACGCAGTGAGTTGCCTTTTTGTCCTTCCCTTCATTGCGTCGATCCATCTTGCCACCCACTCAGCTGAAGGACGAGTTCCCCAACCTAAAGCAGTACGCGAAGGACTGGCCTGCCAAGTGTCTCCTTCAAGCCCACCTCAAAGTCACGAGCGATGCCGCGAAAAACGCGGTTGTCGCGAACTTCAGAAAGGAGGTGTCAGAGAAACCATCCACAAGAAAGAGGGCCAACCAAGTTTGTGTTTTCTTCCGGTTCCTCCTCTGTGTTAATCCCGTTTTCGTAGCGTCGGACTTGAACTGGGGGTTGATCTGAATCGACCAGGTACCCAGGCGGGTTAAATTAGACAAGTCTGGTAGATACAAAGTATGTTACCAGCGTATGCAATTACCACAAGTAAAACACGACGATTAGTGGCCTCATCTGCTTGAAAAAGGATTGACTATTATTGGACATTATTATTGAGATGACGATTAGATTGTGAAGAGTGACACATGACGATGGGTGACGATCACCTCCTTAAGCTTCACTCACTGCCTGGGTGTCCCCTGTTCAGCGCATAGCACCCTTCAGCACCCTTCAGCCCTCCACCTATCGCTCTTGCAAGACCATATGGCCGGCTCCACATCGCCAATTGTTTTATGCAAGCATTCGCTGGACCGTAATTTATCCCGAGCTTTATCCTTACGATTCTTGCAGACAATTGTAACAACTGAGAGACCATATGGCCGGCTCCACATCCAACATCATCTCTCGTCGCCAATTGTTTATGCCGCAAGCATTCGCTGGACCGTAATTTATCCCGAGCTTTATCCTTACAATTTTTGCAGACAATTGTAACAACTGAACTCATTGGGAAATCTTTGGACTGCAGACCCAATGCTGAGTGTGATACACTCAGCATAGCGCCTGATCCTCGCTCTTGCAAGACCATATGGCCGGCTCCACGTATCATAATTTATCCTGAGTCTTATCCAGCATCATCTCTCGTCGCCAATTGTTCTATGCCGCAACGTAGTCGCAAATTAAATGCGCGAGTATTAATGCATCCAGACGCTCATTGAGATCTGGACCTTATGATCTCTTGCGGACAATTGTAACAGCGGAACTCGTGGGGAAATCTTCGAGATGGCGAACCGACAGTGCGGCAGACTTGGTGAGCAGATCGAGGTATGCGCGCGCTCTCTTCTGATTTAGGATGGTTCTTGTCGCTGTTCAAAGACAATTGTGACAATTGGGCAGCCTCGGACGCTACGGGCGGCCATCGCGACCTCGCGACGAGAACCAGAGCGTGAAGGACAATAATGGGACGCGTCCCTAAAATACATCTTTTTATTTAAGGCGAATCGAGATAAATGTTGCCGTTCAGCGCATCACAACCTGCTGCCCAATTTCCTGCACTATGCCCGACCACAGACCGTATGTGAGGCCTACCTCGAGCAAGGTTTGTCATCTTATCCCTTTTTTTCACGCGTGTGCTGATTACGTCCATAAGATTCCCCTCAAACAAATCACAGCTCGTCTCTACTCAGCTCATCACCCCGCCGCCTTGGTTCCCGTTCCGTCCCGCTGTTCGTCGACCAATCCTCAAGACGCACGGCTGCCCTTCGTGGAGACCATCATGGGCCAATCCTCTGTGCAGCCCGTCATCCACGATGTTGTTGTACTCGTCCATCACCAAGGCGCCGACGGTCGAAGCGCCACCTCGAAATTTCGAATCTTTTTCAAGCGCCACGTCCGCCTCCCGTATAATTGGCGCCTCGATCTGAAGGGCGACATTGTTGTCATGCACGTCGCATCCAAAAGTCTGTCCTCGGTCGTCAATCTGCGGCGCTTGGACGACAAGATTGCAGACTTTATTATCGCGTCGTGAGTTGGTTACCCATCATATATGGCTTTTCTGACTAGTACTGTTTGACCAGGCTCGCAGAAAAGTTGCGAGCATTTCAAGGGCCGAAACGCAAGCAGTTGCGTCCGGACCTTCTAGTCATGCCATTCAGGGTTCGCGCGCGCGAGCATCGCATTTCTACTTATACGAAAGAAAGCAGATGATATATATTAAGATTTCAGAAGTTTTGATAAGCGTTGTTTTATACAGAGTAGAATGTAACATTGCCTGGAGCAGGTGCATTACTATCGAATCCGGTCGCATTTGGCTTGGAATCTGGAGGACTCCCACAAGCAATCATGCACGAAAATTTATTTTCGAGGGTATTTACTCCTTTTACAAAAAAGACAATCCAAGAAAGCACATATATTTAAAGAAAACAACGACTCGTGTCATGACATCCAACTCGCCCTTAACAATGCTGAGCCGACCTCTGCTGACCCGTGCTAAACCGGCGTCTGCTCACGACTAACTGGCTTGGGCTCTGTCTTCCACGTTAGATTGAGCCGCACGATGCCGTAGTTCGACTCGAGCTTGTTGGCATCGGGATCTATCAAGTCAAGCTGGAGGGCTTTCAGTAAGAGCAGAAGGGAAATACTGTGACGAACCAATTGTTCCTGGGACGGGTCGGGCATAGCTGGAATGAGTTTGGCGACTTCTGCTTGTATATCTCGCACAAACTTGCGCAACAGGTAGCGTCCGCTGGCCGAGCAAACATCATTCCTCCACCATACCGAGGGCGGGAGGTCAATCAAGTCCTGCGTAATGGGCAATGGGAAGCAGATGGAGTGGAGTTCCGCGGACGCAACGTAGAAGGACATGTAGGCTCCAAAAACGCTGAGGCCGTAAATGGTCCCAGGGGCGGTGAAGCCATTGCGCTTGTTACTGTGATGCGCACTACTGATGTCATACATGCGGTCGCGTATGTGCTTGTCGGCCTTCTTTCGTAAGCTTGCGTAATCGAGGGTCTGGGGTGGTTCGATATCGATGGTGCCGAGGGGGATGTCGCGGTAGCAAATCTGGTAGCTGGCCATGAAGTCCGCGGCGCTCTGATAGCTGTAACCTTGCGGCTTAACGACGTAGTGTTCTGTCGAGGGGAAGAGGTGCTGAAGAAGGGAGTTCCAGGCGCCGTAGAAAGTCGATTCCAGCTGGGGTCTCTGGACATTTGGTGGATTATAACCGGACTTCGCCGTCGCAAAGGCAATGCGAACGTGAGCGGGCCAGTTTTCGACGGGGCCTTTGATTTGGGGATCTTTGAAGACGGGTTCCGGGAGAAGGAGGTTGGCCCGACAGGCGGACTCTGGAGGGTGTTTAAGAAGGTAACAGAATGAAGGAAAGACAAACGTACTTCCGTCATTCTCCTCTGGCGCACGGAATTTCAGCCGGGGGATGTAGATGGGCAGATTGGGAACGCCGCCATCCTCGGTGCGATACTGGGGATCCATTTTCAACAATTGGCTTTGAATCTGCGCTGCAGTCAGTGGAGCCCAAGGGGGACTGCTAGGGGTGGCCATGGTGGTGGGTGGCAACCGATGAACGTGCATTCGCCTATTGTCGTTCTTTAATCCTCAGCAACACGTGATTACGTCACGCGCTATCAAAGCCATACCAGCTGACGCAAATATTCATGTGGCCAAATGGCATTCAGCGGGATACAATATTAATACATGCGCATATCGACGGAATATTAGTAATTTTTTTTAAAACACACGACGCATCCATGCATGCCCTCAACCTGACTGACCCGATGTGCCTTGAGCCAGGGTTCGCATGCCGCGGGGATGAGCCTCGCGTGGAGAGACTTGAACGTACTTGAGCGACGGGGGAGGGACAAACAAGGGGTCCTTCGCCAAGTTTTCCGCGGTCGACTCACGACTAACTGGCTCGGGCTCTGTCTTCCACAGGGTCAAATGTTCTAGCGGCACAACACCGTAATGAGACTCTAGCGCGTCGGCATAGGGATCTACGAGATGAATCTGGAGGAGGCTTTCAGTAAGAGCAAAAGGCAAGAAGGTTGACGAACAAATTGAGATTCGTCATGAAGGATGTCTCCAAAGGACGCCACTTGCTCATGTATGTGTTGCGCAAACAGGCGCAGCAGGTAGCGTCCGCTGGCCGTGGAAACATCATTCTTCCACCAGCTTTGTGGCGGAAGGTCAACCAACTCCTGCGGAATGGGCAATGGGAAGCAGATGGAGTGGAGTTCCGCGTTCATCGTGTAGAAAGACATTTGGTGCCCAAAGACACTGAGTCCGTAGACGGTCTTAGGGGCGGGGATGTTTCTAAGCATGTTCCCGTAGTGCTGAGTGGAGATGTCGTACATGCGATTGCGGATTTGTGCATCCGCATCCGCTCGGTGGCTTGCGAAAGAGAGATTTTGTGGTGGTTTCAACTCGAAGGTGCTGAGGGGGACGTTGCGGAAGCAAATCTGGTAGCAGACCATGAAGTCGGCGGTGCCCCGATGGTCGTCCGAGCTGTAAGCTTGTGGCTTCACAACGAAGGAATCTTTCACGGGGAAAAGATTCTGAAGCATGCTGTTCCAAGCTCCGTAGTAGTTAGACTCCCGCGGAGGTCTTTGCTGATGTTGGGGATTATAGGGAACTTGGCTTTCGATATTGCTGGGCAGGTCTTTGCCTTCGAACTTCGACGTTCCAAGGGCCGCACGAATCTCCAAGGGCCAGTTTTCGACGAGGCCTTGGATTTGGGGATCTTTGAAGACGGGTTCCGGGACAAGGAGGTTGACCCGATAGATGGCCTCTGGAGGATGTTCAAGAAAGCACCAGAATGAAGGAAACAAAACGTACCTCCATCAGCTTCCCGAGGCGGTCGGAATCTCAGCCGCGGGATGTAAACGGGCAGGTTGGAATCGCCGCCGTCCTCGGTGTGATACTGGGGGGGAGTTTCGACAGCTCGTGAGCAAACTGCGCCTCAGTGAGCGGGGTAGGACTGCCAGGGGGAGTGTCCATCGATAAGGATCATACTAGTTGTTGGAAGAGAATTCTGAAGATGATGGCGTACCCCAGCCTGATCACGTGCGTTTTGCTCGCTTCGTTTTGAGCGTATAAGGAGGCGTTGATTCAGAACAATAGTCCACGTAGCCTGACGACTGGCCAAGATTGTTTCGGAGTTTTCATGGTGTTAAGAATACAATAACTGACTTGTAAGCTACAGACAAAAACATCGGGACAAGGCTTCCCAATTCTGGACCGGAAGGGAGGCCCATAAATACCGACGAGACTCCTCGTTTGCTCAGCGGCTGAGAGCTCACCCATCTTTCCCTTACGTTCAGACCGCTCCATCATCTTGAATTCTTAAAGTGTTCGTCGTGCAACCTGCCCCTGGCTTGTCTGGCTGACTTGCGCGTGTAGACGCCGTCATGGCCGCCATGAACGAGGATCAGGACATGAGGGACCCTGCGGAGTTCAATCCTGTAAGTAACTTTCCATCTGAGTGAGAAGGTTTTGATTCAGTCGTCAGCGCCAAGACCGAGACGACGGTCAGCGGGAGCCCCAGCCAAAACGTGTCGCGGTTTCTGGTCCCACGCGCAAAACTTGGGAGACGGTACGTGATGCGCCCAGTCGTCGCCAAATAGTGCTCATCTATTATTTCGACCAAAGATGATGCGGGTGCAGGCCCTAGGGAAAGCGAGAATCGAGAAACTGGAGACCGAGTTGGCGGCCGCAAACGCGTGCGCCCAGAACGTGCAGAACCAGTTTCAAGCGCTATCGGTCCAGTTTCAAGATCGCCAACAACACGAGGAACAGCTGGAGACACAATTCATGGTGGACCAAGTTGAGATAAACGGCATGGTGAGTATTATTTTCAATGATATTTGGCGAGAGTTGCTCATGCTACCTCTAGAAGGACTCCTATGAGCGCGCTACAGCGGCGATGCTTGAAACCCAGAAGCTGCTCATGGCCCAGAATGAGACCATCCAGAAGCTGAACCGGGACATGGTGCGTTTCGTGTCGGGTGGCTGGCGAATTTACTGAATGTGCCGAGCCTAATAGGCGGATCGTACCATCGAGAATATCGAGATGAAGGCTCGACTTCGAGCCCCCTCCACCCCAATCTCTCGTCAGAGGAAAGGACGTACCGCAAATTTTCCGGTCCTTCGTAACGTCGGCTCCACAGTCCAGATTCCACTCGATCCTGTGCCTCTTCCCGGCCCAGCGTCTTCTACTGAGAACCCCCAAGACACGGCCTCTTCGGTGAAGACGACGATCAAGAAGAAGTGGACAAAACCCGGGAAGGCGAAGCCCATGACGCCTGTGAACAAGGATGAGGTCACCTTTTGGAACGTTAGTGAAGGGACAGCGTCGCTGCGACAATTACTCACCTCGTACCCTAGAATCAGTTGCGCGAGCCAATTTACGACAAGTTCGGTGTGAAAAAGTATGACGAATTCATGTTTCACGTCCCAGTCTCCACTGAGGAATTGCGAAATTTGGTCGTCCCCGGGGAGAACGACTGGCGCTGGGACTTTTCTGAAGGATATAATGCTTCGAATTGGAACCTTATCCTTCGGAAGAGGATAGTGGCGCTGACGCTGGGGGCCCAGAGCAAGGAGATGGCTGCCTCTGTCGACCCCGAATGGTTGGATAAACAGCTCAAGAAGAAAATACAAGATATACGGGGAATATGGGCGCGTCTCCGGCCGAAATTGAAAGCTAATGGAGGATTGGAGACAGCGGCAGAGGCGGCCGACCGCACGGCAGTCGTCCTGGAGGCCCAGCAAATGAGGAAGAAGAGTAATTCGGCCAAGGACAGAGTACGTGTTCACAAATGAAATCATGCATGGAAGCTGACGAGGACTCCAGAAGTATCACGGCCGAATTTTGACGATCTGCCTCACCATCGAGATCAAGATCCACGAGGGCGGAAAAGACCTTGAAGCGTGGAAGAGGCTCTTCGACATTGTCGAAAGACTTGACACTATCGGAATGTCTTCCGAGGAAGAGGACGAGGCGGAATTTAACGGACAGCCGATGAAAATTTTCAAGGTAAAGGTATGCGTGTGGCGTGCCCCAGAGATCGCCGACTACATGCGGTTTGTCGACAAGGAGTCGGGGCTGCTCGCTGAACAGCACAATAATCCGGGGCCGGGCAAGGTGATGAGAGTCCCTGTTGAAGATGTTGGGACGTCCCGAGCTCCCATAGGTCTCCCTGAATGCATGTACAGCAGCGAGTGGCTGAAGAAACTGGGGAGATTTGACTATCAAGATCTCCAGGTGTCGGAAGAGGAGTTTGGGATGCTCGTTGCCGCGACGAGCAGGATGGCAATGTAGCAGCGTTCTTGGATTGGAGTTTGGGATGCTCGTTGCCGCGACGAGCAGGATGGCAATGTAGCAGGCGTTCTTGGATTGACTCGGGCAAGACTGTTAGGTACAAAGTATATCTAGCAGCAGTAAGTATGTGAATAGCACGAAGAAACACGATGATTGAGTGCTTACATGGTCACGAAGCCGGTGTCGAAACTAGAAGTCGCTTGAGGGATGTTTAACGAGGCAAGTCGCTGTTGTCGTAAGACGACCAACATCGATAATACCGTGGTGGAGGAGGGCGCCGCGATTCGATGGGCCAGAGGATCGCCGCTGTTGTCGTAAGACGACCAACATCGATAATACCGGGGCGGAGGAGGGCGTCGCGATTCGATGGGCCAGAAGATTGTCACTGCTGTCGTAAAACGACCAACATCGGCGTTCAAGACCAAGTTTAAATTTGGAAGTTGTGACGATGTCACAACCACAGCTAGTGCTCTCCAAGTGCCACTTGTCTCCACATTTGCAAGGTGTTATACGCCCGCAAATCGCGCACACGTGGCCTTTTTGCAACCACAAGGCGTGAACATTGGTAAATACAACATCCGGCCTGTCCCCTACGTGCCACTCGTCCACATTTGCAAGGTGTTCTACGCCCGCAAATCGCGCACACTTGGCCTTTTTGCAACCCACAAGGCGTGAACATTGGTAAATACAACATCCGGCCTGCCCCCTACGTGCCACTCGTCCACATTTGCAAGGTGTTATACGCCCGCAAATTTGAATCGCGCACACTTGGCCTTTGCAACCCGCAAGGCGCGAACACCGGAAAATACAACATTCGGCCCGCCCATCCTGTTCGTCTTTCTTCTCAATGTACTTATTTCGTGTCTTAATCGTAGCACTCCAGAGACTCGTCCAATTTTTTTTCTCCCGCAAGATGCAGCCCTCCACGTCCAATGTCCCTGCCGTACGTACTTTTTATGTCTGAATCTGCGCTCTATCTGACGCTCTTTGCCAGCCTCCCGAGTATCTTCATGGTCATTTTCGTCAAGGCGATGCCATTTTCACCGTCCACTGCGGCAACCGAAAGTTCATGCGCCAGATACCCACGCCTGTTGAGGCGCCCAGCCCGACTCACACCTCTATGGACGGGGACTATCGCCACATAACTTGGACCTCTACTAACATGCCCTATCTCGTATTCCTCCCGCGTTCCAATCCGTTTGAGGGGTCTCTCTTCGAACGCCTCAATGTCACCACGCAGAAGACCTCAAAGGCGTCCCCCCTCGTAGCCTCAAACGTCGGATGGTCCTTGGATCCTACCCTTGTGACCAAGTGGACCGAGCTGGAGAATGCGCTGCGGAGCGTCCTCAACGCCATGTACGCAGACTATCCCGGTGCTCCGTTTGAAGGGATGCTCTCCGTTCCCTTCCCTTCACAATTCGGATACCGTAACCCTCCGTGGCGCACCCGTGAACTAGCGGCTCTAGTTCTAAGGCACTCGCGCGACACCTTTTTGCCGTTCATGGCGACCATCGCCGTGATGTTCGTCCTCCTAGATCATCATCACCGCGATGAGTCGTGGCGGGTTCGTGTGATCAATGCCTCCAACGTTCACCCGCAATGGTTCGCAGATTTAGAATCATCAGCGGCAGGCAACATCAACACGGAGCGCGTCGGGGGTATCATCGACCTCGGTTTGATATGGACACACCCAATGGACGATTTGCTCACCGCGTGTATACGAAAACTTAGTATTCCTCTCTACTTGTACTGGGGGGCAATCAATGGAACTCCACACTCCCTCATACCTTCAGTTTTGAGGGAAAAAAAATTCTTTCCCGATGATGCAGAGATTCAATACCTCCACAGTTTGTCAGGGAGCATGTCCTTCAGTGCCTGGGATCGCTGCGGCGAGATATATGTTTCGCAAAGGGAACCTTCCAGTCTCACTCTCACTGCTCCCTCCGTCCTGCCGTCTGCCTCTGCCAAACCGGCTTCTGGATCGTCAACCTCACCCTTGGACAATCCTGCTGGAAATACCGCGCGAAATTCCCCGCCCGTAGACTCCGGCAGTGAACAGAAAGCAGGCGACGCTGTGTGCGCTTTCTTAGCTCGTCGTAAAGAGAAGCACGAGAAATGGGCGGCCACAGAAACTCAGCAACACAGGGTCTCGCGCTTATCACGAGAGGCTAATGCAGCCAAAGGAGGTCCGCCCGGCAGAAAAGGAGCAAGGGTTTTCATTTGGGAAGAGGAAGATGATTTCCTCATTCGCAAACCACTCAATCGTGATTTTGCTGCAGATATGTGGGACGAGTTTACCCCCGCTCAGCGCCATTTTGATGGTTGGGCGAATGAATGGGATCTCTGTACAGCGCTCGCTCCAAAAGAAGAGGCCGGGGCCGATGACGATGGGGGCTACATAGATTATCTCTACCCACAACCTGAATTCCCTGCACTCCCCGACATTCCAGTCTCTCTTTTGCCCGAACACGACGGCGAGGGTCACATGGATATTCCCCGCCCAGGACCTGAACTCCCTGACGTTCCATCTGCTCTTTTGCCCAAAGACGACGGCGAGGGTCACATGGATATTCTCCGCCCAGAACCTGAACCTGAACTCCCTGACGTCCCACCCTCTCTTTTGCCTGAAGAACCGATTGGGCCGCACTCCACAGCGGCTGATCGACACGCAGTCTACACCTCGTGGAACTTGGACGACATCCAAGAGTATGAAGGTGATGACCACTTCTACGAGCCGTTCTTGGACATGGAGGGTGTTCCCTATTGTCGCTTTGGTTTCACGATCCCTGGAGCAGCAGCTCAGTATCAGCAAGGGCTCCGACCCGACTTCAGCGCTAGGTCTGTCGGAGATGAAGAATGGCCTGGCCTTCAGCACCCGAAGTATGCTCATCTTCCTGCCCTGCTTGCATATTTGTCTCAAGCACAATCAATCGAGGACGTTCCTCGAGAATTGCTTGATCTTCGGCAAGATGAGGCAGATATTTCCGTCGAGGTCTGGGCGGTCGATGTTCAGCGGAAGGTCTTGAACGGCGAGGCTTTCTATATCATCCAGCCGTGCAGTCCAGGTGACGATCCAAACCTTCACATCCTACTTTCGAGTGCAGCAACGACTCTAGAGATTGTTAGAAGGGGCTGGGGCTCCTCGAGCATTCAAGAAATTGTCTTCCATCTATTCCAGCGGGGGATAGAGTTTCGTCTCTGTTTCCGAGGGCCGCTTCGTTCTCAGCCTCGTCTCCCGTATTTTCAAACCGGACTAGGCTTGCGGCCTGTTGGCTACAATCCCGCTTCCCTCGACTATCTCGCTTATGAGACACGTCGCGACACATTCCTTCGTACTCCTCGCGGCCGTGCCGCTCGATTTGCCGGTGGGATCATCGGCCGTCTTTCCCAGGAGGGTACAGACGATGAGCTCGCAGCTCGAGGACCCTCCGACGAGATATTCGAAAACGGTGTGCGTTTCTGGGATGGTGAGAGCCAAACAGCATACTGGGACGATGCTCTGACACCGGAGGAAATTGACTTGATCTGTGGTGTGTATGTCGTCAAAACCGGTATGCCTAAAGCTTGTTGATTTGACCGAGCTGACCTTTTCCTAGGGCTGAAAAATTCGGCAGAAAATGACGGATGGCAAAAGAAGGAAATTTCTTGGTGGCCCAGGCCCGGCGCATTTTTTCTCTCAGGTCTGAACATAGGATGGTGGTCGCCCGATTGCGAACGTTGGTTCCAGAAACGACGGCTTGAGATTGTGCGCGACCGAGCCAAGCTCTGGACACAGGTCGAGTGGAAAAGCAAGATACGATTTATCCAGAAAAGCCGCCAAGTCGCGATGGCCAACGAAAAAATTGCTGCTGAGTATCTGCGTCTCAAAATCGTCGATTAGATTGTCTCAAAGTATCTTCTTGTATCGTAATTGTGCATAATGTATTGTATTTAGTACATGTTAATATACCTTGAATCGCCAGCCACTGAGCCAGCGATGGGTATGCATCGCGACACGTGACCAGATCGCCACTTTCTCTTCAATCACCACCACACAAGCGCGACGATGTGAGCCGTTATACGGCCACATCGACACGATGTGAGCTGTTATACAGTCATATCGATCCGCGATACAGCAGCACTGACTGCGCACTACGTTCCACATCCCAATTCATGCAGCAATATGGCGCGCACAGACTGGAGCACTTACTCGCCACTGGAATGACGATGTTGGTTATTCTAAGGAAACACCGACCTTCAAACGCCGTGCGTGCGTATGACGAGGGCGCAGGCGTCATGCCAGGGTTCAGTCCTCATCGACGCAGGCCACGGAGCAGCATGGCCGTCTTTCATGATCATCATCGCTATCCACTGCTTCCTCAGCCCGCTCGAGCACCGCGCACAGCAGCTCCGCATCTCAGTCCTTGTCTTTGGCTTCGCGGTCGAGCAGTACGCGAGCCTCCTCGCCCACCGCCAATCCTCTTCTACATAGGCTACTTTTAAATCTGTTCGTCAGCGGGTCAGTCTTTAATTCTCCTATTAATTCTTGCTATTTTCTTATCTGCTTTCTTCTTTAGCGTCATTTCCGCGTCGCGCAGCTTGGCGGCGACTGCGCAAGTTTTGAGTGCCAACGGCTCGGCCTCCGCTTTGCGTGCTAGCAGCTCTACATCATAGGACTCGGTGTCTCGTCGGCCTCTCGCCCTGGCAACTCTGCAGCGAATTCGACTGGCTACTCGAGCAGTGCTCGTAGCTACTCCGCGTCATCGGCCTCAGTGACCCGGTCATCTTTGTCAGCTCGCTCCAGCAGCGCGGAAATCTCTTCGTCGCTGCCCCGCTCTTCCTCAGCCGCGTCGCGTTCGAGCAGCTCCCAGTCTGCCGCATTCCACCCTGCATCGGCCTCCTCATCCCATACTTTTGCGCAGCGGGACGTCAACCTCTTTTTCAGCCCCGTCTGCTTGCAGTAGCTCGACTTACGCTCGAACACCTCTGCAAGGCGTTCGAGCTCCACCTCCTCGTGGCGTGTTAGAGATCGTCTACATCGTGTCTCTCCTCAACTGCGTGCAGCAGCTTTGACTACCCACACCTCGATGACGCGCGCGCTCGAGCTCCGACGGAGTCCTCATAAACGGTCCACTCCAGCCGCCGCGCGTCCCAGCAGCACCTCATCTCCTCGACTACGACCTGAGCTCGTCTTCGTCATCGATGGCCGGGTCCAGTTCCGCCGCAGGCTCGTCTTCTGTGCGTCCCAGCGGCACTTCGTCCTCTGCGCGTCCCAGTAGCGCGACCTCCTTATCGACCGCTCAATTCAGTTCCGTGTGCCACGGACTCGTCCTCTGGTCCGCTCGAGCTCGACTTGGTCCACAACAGGTCGCTTGATCTGGACCGGTCCAGTTCTGCCGCGGCCTCGTCTTCTGTGCGCCTCAGCAGCACCCGCACCTCCTCATCGCACGTCGCGTCCTCGAGCTCTCATTCTAGCACTTCGTCTTCATCCTCCGGGGTCCGCTCGAGAGCCCATGTCGGTGGATCGGGTGAGCTCTTTATTATTGTCCTTCTCGTGGAACTGCCGCTTAGAGTTTTGTGAAATAGATTAACAAGCTGTCGCGGGATGCGGCGGAAAGCCAGCTTGTCTTTGTGGGCTTCCTGGCGTTCCACTGCCCGCTCAAGGTCGATGCCATCGAACCGCTCCAGATGCTTGCGGATTCATCGCGCCGTTATGTATACACACGTTTTCGAAAAAAATTGAATGCCATGTGTGCATGTGCATCCTTCCCCGTCATGCGCTCAATGTTTCCGACTGCGAGATTGCGCGCGCGTACAAAAATCGCCGGGTCAAGAAACGCTGACCATGGTGGTCACTGGTTGGTTTCTACGCAGTAGATACATAGAATATATATATTGACCAACGGACTTCACGATTTGCTCACGATGAGCGTCACCCACTGACGATGAGATGCCGCTGAGCCGCCGCTCATCTGACGATGACCCGCAGATAGATTTCTGGGAAGCGGAAACTATCTGTTTCGGCTTGGGTTTCGGCTGAGGCGAAATTTGAGCGGAAACGACTCGTTTCCGTGATGCCGAAACTCAACCCGATACTCTGAGTTTCGGATGGCGTATCGACGTACCCGAAATTAGATGTATCAGCGACCGTTTCCGTGCCGCGGATACCATGTGTTCCGCGACGCATTTCCATGGTGCGGAAACGGAAGCCGATATGTTCCGTATCCTCGGGCTCGAAACGCATCACGGAAGTCCCCATTTCAGGATTGATTTCAGACCACTGGATACGTCGAGTTTCTGGTCTGATTTCACCTCACCGAATATCAAATCGGATACTTAAGTGGTTCGAACTAACTTCCGGTGGCCGTAAATTCAGTTAATTGCCGTGTGAATTGATATCCATGCGTCTCGAATTTACAGCCGTTTGCATAATTGATGACAGTCGCCGAATTTGGAAAGATAGGATCAATACTGATCTGTCGGCTTCTGCCGCTCATTTCTCACCCAAATCTAAACAGATTTTCTCGGTTCTGGGCGCGTTCAACGCGCTTTTGGACGCGCTTTCGAATGGTACCGGATTGACTGTGTAATTCAAAAAACCAGGGAAGTGAAATTCGGCCGTGTGTATTTCAGATCACCACTTCTTGCACCCCGTTCTCAGTCAATTCTGGACGAAATTCGCTGATTCTGGGTTCATTTTGAAGAGGATTTGCAGGCAACCACGGCAATCCAAAGGGCTTTTGAAATTTTTGTCTAACCTGCTTTCAAATCTGTGTTCTCGACTTGATTCGATGCCCGAATCACTGGAGGCCCATTTTTGGATGAAAGCATTTCTCTCACAATGGAAATGTTTGCCTTCAGATCCTCGTTTCGGCAAACTTTATCTCGTTCAGATTGGATAAGATTTTACCAAGATGAGAAGGATTGATGTTTGCATTAGAATGCCCTGGCCCTAATTTTGACACGCCCTAATTTTCGCCATCAGCGGGAAAATGGGGTATGGGTTGGAAGCTCTCATTAGCCCCTTTCAAATGCATCTATAGCCAAGTGATTCTGCCCAGAAATGGGCAAGATATGAGGCCAGAAAAACGGGAACTCAAAGTGCTTATTTATTTCAAATTTCGATCGACTGTCATCAATTATGCAAACAGCTGTAAAATTTCCATTGTCAACGATCACAATGGCGTCACAACCCATCATTCCTTCTGATCAGCCATCGTGTCGCCTCATTACAACGCCCACGAGCCAGTGGAGGAAGGCTGTGGAATGGAGACTGGTGGAGGAACGAGCATACGGTAGCGATATTACGGACGACGGCGTCATGTCCTGGTAGGTGTGTGCGGTTATCTACCTTAACGCTGTATCGTGGGGTTATGGATGGGTTCGGTTATTTATATGTTACTATTGATGTGATTGTTCTTTGATTTTGCAAAGATGCCTTTTGTGCACTGCTTAGATGTGTGCGAGGTAAATGCGATGCTGCTGATACAGTACAGTGGTCGGGGTACAGGTTCGGGGTACGAGACAGGTACAGGTGCAGGTGGAGGTGCCAGGGGTGCCCGGAGGGCCTTTTGAATATCAAACGGGCATCGGCATCTAGACTCGGCCCGTGATTGACATGAACTGCCAAGATATAACCGAGCTAGTTTCGATATAGCGAGTCGATGCATGCAGAACAACGCTGGGAAATGGTCAGGCGGCGTGCGCGGGACGCGGGGCCTGGGTACGAGCGGAATTTGGTGGAGCCGCCAGCATTGCGATATCGGCGTAGAAGAGGATGAAAGCAGATAGCTGGCTAGCGCTGATCGTTTGGATAATGTGGCGGTTAGGCTGCGGTTGGTGTGGAGGAGAGCAGAGTGAGTGCATATAGTCTCGAAGGAAAAGCTCGGACATTACCGGCAGCATCGGCCGTTGATCCGACGGACTTGATTGGCTCATCAGCATCCTCCTTGCTTGCTCCTCCCGCCATGTCTTCGCGACATCCGCAACCCATTCCTGGCTTGTATCGTGGCGCCGTCGCCGCCGCCACCCACGGCCATGGATAGCGGAACCAGCCAGACATCTGCCTCGTGTCTTCTCCCTCTATTCTCGACTCGAGCTCTGATTCGCATTATTCGATCTTATTTACTTTTGCTCTACGCTCGCTTGGCGCTCGCCGTCTATTTTTTGATCTACACCTTCCTCATAACACTCGGCGTCTCATCCCGCCTGCACCCGCCTCAACCTTGCCCGCATCGATCTGCGCAAGACGCCGCCGCTCGCGTATCTGGATAAGGAGAGGAAGGAGGATGGGAAGGTGAGTACGGTGCGTCCTCTCTTTTTTTTCTCTACCGATTGGGTTTATTAGGTTCTCCTCCCTCCGCTCGTTCTCAGTCCCCCTCTCCCCAGCGTTCTGCGCTCGCTGGCCATCTGCACCCTTCCTCTCCGCGTTCCATCTCCATCTACGTCTGTTGCTCTGCGCCCCATCTATCCCTCTACGTCCTCTCTTTATCCAATCGCACTTTTATTTATTCATCTATCATTTCATCTCGTTCTGGGCCCGCGGGGGATACGGCGTATCCGGACTACATACGCACGAAGATGCGCGCGCATATGGACGGCGTACCTGCGCGCAAGAGGCAGCCTACGCGATTGTTGCGGGTGATACATGCGTAGTGGGGGCCCGCCGTTCGGACGGACGGACGCCGTACCTGCGGGTCTCGGGAGCACAAGTCGTCCGGGTTGTGTACCGCGTGTCGCCATCGAGGGCGTTCTGGCGACGCGGGAACTCTCATGCGCGGATGGTACCCCCACGAGCGTTGCGAGATGTACGATCTGAGGAAGGGCGAACGTACGCGCGCGGGGAGTCCCGTGTCCTCGTTCCATTGTGCGCAGGGACTCCGCATGTGCTCGCTTCCGAACCCAGGGTGGTGCACGGGATGACCCGCGAGGCTGTGGTGCGGATGGACGTGTTCACGAGAGCACACGTGGAGCGGGGAGGGACTCGCGCCGCGGGGATGATGCGGGGATGCACGGGGAGGTTGCATCGTCGTTTGGCGCATCATCGTGCGGGGAGGCCTACGATGTGCTGTGTGAGCTATAGTGCGCAGAGAGGCACACGCCGTGGCAGCGACGCGCTGGGAGTCTTGCGTAGGGGAGATGCCTCGCGAGTGCGACGTCGGGCGGCGGGCATGCGTACTTACTATGGTGCATGCATTCGGCGTGCGGTGAATACTCGCTCTTAGGGGTATGTGAAATCGTACGCAGGTGCGCGAGAGCTTGCGCACGTCCGTGGTCGTTTCACTCCCAACTTGTCCGGGGTGCGTACGGCAACCGGGGCCATCGTCCTTCCTTCGATGGCACGCACAGATGTCGCGAGGTGTGCTTGCAGCAGCGTGGTGTGTTGCCTCGTGCGCCACCCTGGCGGCGCAGAGGTGCGAGTAGTCGTGCGCGGCGTCGTACGCCGCGGGAGAATGCCCTTGGATTCCTGCGGGCGTGTCGAGCAATTGTATCTGGCCGCAGTACATGGAGATGTGGGAGTAGTCGTACCAGTCCTCGTACGTCCTGCGTGCGCAGGAATCGGACGCACTGCAGGCGGCACTTATCACTCGCGTCTGGGAGGCGCCGAGGATGCGCCGGATTTTCTTGAGCAATAAGTAGTAGAAACATTAATGTTACAGACAGATTTCACCGCGAACACCGAGATCCGGAATGAGTCGAGGGAGAGTTTCGGCGAGACACGACAAGATTTTCCGCACCGGAGGAAGCTTCGGATCCGACAAGATTATTGCTCCTCCTTTTTCCATACTGGGTTCTCCCCTCGCAGAGCCCTTGAATGCCAAAAAATTGTTCTCTTCAACCACTGCACAACATTATCCTCCTGGTCCTGCAATATATATCCTCCAAGTCCGACTTCTACATGGCTTCTCGTTGTGCTGGGCTGTGGGGAGCGCAGGCGGCTGCTACGGCGTTATAATTGCCCATCATGGCGCTTCTGCAGTAAGTTGAGCTCGAACTATTCTGGTTTGACTCGACACGGTCCTTTTGGTCAGTTCTTTCCCTAGCTGTCTATCTTCTCTAATTAACACGATGTCGATATTGCAACTTCGGGGTCCACTATCAATCCGGAGCATGATTTTAATTTGTGTGTGTTCCGAAATTTTGCTCTAGCTGGTTGGAATCCTTAGGCGCTCCGTGGTAAGTTTGATGCTCAAAGTTGACATCAATTAACAAGATGGATGGAAAACAGCATACAACTGCTATCTCCAAGCACCTCAACTTACTCGGTAGGTTCGCTGGGAGGACAATGGGGTGGCATCACATGTTTTGGGTCCCGGACTTCTGGCAGTGTTATTCGAAGGGAGCGCACCCAATTAAGTCGGAAACTTGATGGCCTGTCAACAAGTCTAGACTCGGCCCGGATTAGCCGCTGCCGTCACGAATTGATTTCGGTCTCGCCCAGACGAGCTATGGCTCGAGATTTTCGTCATATTTCCCAGGAACTTACACCTAAACTCTGGTTCAAGAACATTTCCTTGACCTGCCATACCCTCTGTCGCATCTCGCGCCCCTTCCTGTTTTCGGAGCTGGATTGGCGTCCATACACAATCATCGACGACTGTTATTACGAGCCGATCCTTGCGACGGACGTGATCGACCGTGCCTTGGAGCGCCTCGCCTTCTGCAGATCTCCCCGTTTGTGCGGTCGTGCAGCATCTCTCCACGGCCTCGGGGAACACGAAACCACCAGGATCCATATGATTTGCTCTTCGCACTGTTTACTGACATACACTGACATCGACTGCTTCACCTGACTCGAGCGCATCTATGCCGTACACAGTTATTTCTATTCTGATGCCGTCTATCTCCTATCCAGACTGCCGTCGCTCACCCATCTGCACGTCGAAAACTGCAAGCTCGGGGATCTCGAATGGTTTGACACCCCCAATTGATAGGTGGCCAGTTTCACCTTTAAAGACGACAGGGCTGCTCCGGCGCCGTACCACCAAGGACAGTGGATGAGGGACACCGACCCTGTCTGGATGGAGTTCTTCGATTCGGGTCACCGCCTAGAGCTCGACGCGAGACCTTGCGAACCCGTCTTTGGCACCGATCTCACTGTCATCCCATCCTTACCTCTCGTTCACAAATTGGCGATGACCACCTCCTCTTTCCCCGGCATGTCTTACTATCTCGACATCCTAGCTAAATTCCCGGGCGTAGCGGCTCTCTACATTGGTGGAGAGACGACCATGGACGACCCCGCCGCGCAGGAGATACGGGCTAGCGGGCCCCTGCCCGTGATTTCCGAATATGCAGGTTCGTATCACCTGCTGGACCTCTTCCTCCCTCGATCGAGCGTGACACGCCTCACCATCGACTTCTATAGGGACCTGCGCTCCATCAGCCCACTTCCGAGCATTACCGTGCTCGACGTAATCTTCTCCGCGTTTCAAACTTCTTCGTACATCTGCACTTTGCTATTCAAGTATTTCCCGGAACTCAGGGACCGGGGCCAGCGTGAACATAGATGAGAACGGTGTGGGAAAGCAGGATTCTTCCGTCCTTATTTATGATGGCTCAGTCGCACGACATAGACGAGGTTAATGCGATGCGCACGGGTTTCGATTCCTTCTGGGCAAGGTCTGACGGTACATTAAGTGCATTTGATACTCATTGTATGCGACGACTGCCTCACCCGTTTCCAACGTACTTGGATAAGACGGAGGAGGAGGAGGAAACGAAGAGGAGAACAAAGGGGAAAGTGACGAGGAGAGCGAGCGGGGAAGTGAAGAAAAGAATGGGGAAAGCGGGGAGAGCTGCGAAGAAGGAGGCTAGTTTCCCGTCCAGCAACAACGCGGTTTTTTCCACCACCCAATTTTATTTCAAGTTAGATAGTTGCTAACTTGCCTCGCATTCCCTTTCGATTTGCTTCACCCGAATTCGGACGTACCCAGAGTTCTTGTCGCAGACCCGTGGAGATTCATTCTAAGTTCGTCGAAATAAAGAGCATCTTCCTGAAATTGCCGCGAGGCACAGTATAGCCCGTTTGATCCGGCGTTGGGTCATGTAGATGTTTTCGCTAATTTTGGACTGGTATAGCCTCCGCGTCGCAGAGCTGAGAGGAACTCTTTTCAAGCATCAGACTCTCGAGTGATCAGGGTTCACAGGGATCTTGACTCTTGAGAGTCGAAAGTGGAATCGCCGTATTACGCAGTACCTTGCGTGCGTTCGCACTGCACATTTATTCATATTCATCTGATGGGTCTCGGCCGCCGTTTTCTCGTTCGACCCAAGGCTGGGCCGCCTGGTTGGCTTGACCCTGAGGTATGGATTTCAAAGTTCAACGTTCAACTTCACAGTTTCAAATCCTCGATTCCCAGCCGGACGCGGGAATGAACGTTAAGCCAGGCATATTTAATTCGGGATCCAGCCGTAGGGTTCCACTTTTCTCTCCTATATTACTAAACACTCCCTCGGCGGTGAATGGGGTAGGCATGAGCATGCCGAGTGCTCGTCCTCGGTCTCGCCTGCGGCAGCAATGGGTTAGCTAGGCGCGCGCTTAGCTGGTGGGCGCTTATCAGCTAGGCATGCGCCTATCCCACAGCTACCTAAGCGCCAAGTGGCGGTCTGGCGCGCATTCAGCGCCTTTTAGCAGCCTTCGAAGTACTGTCGAGCGCCCTTCCTTTCATATAGTGCATTTCTGCTGTACATACATACTTTGGGTTACTGCATTATATTTGGATACTGGGAAATTAATCGATTCATCGATTCTAACACCGAAATCTAGGTACCATCTTCGCGAAGTTCCGATATGAGAAAGTGGGAGCCAAACTTGGCTTACCCGAGCGTTCCCGGATAGCCCTACGATCCACAGTTCATAATTTCTGATTTTGATTCATTTTCCTGCGGAGCTCTGTTAACAGTCTGATTGAGGGCCAATCAATTCATGAAACGCATTCCGGGGGGAATACCAGAACTGAGAAGACAATGGACAGCCGGCGTTCTTCCTGTGTCTGTCCTCTGGTCTCACACCGCCCTCGTAGTAATTTCTGGGACACGAGAGAAATAGATGGATATCAAATAGCTAAGCAGGAATGGCTGGTGGGATTTTTGCAACTCTTGAAGAATGAGTAGTGTGTGAGCCAAGTTTGAGCAAAGTGTTGGTACGTGAGTGCTCAAATTTTAATCTTGCACAATAGGTTTTTCATCCACCGCACTTTTTTACTCGCACAGATTTCATCGGTGATCCTGGGGAACCTAATTTAGGAAATTTTCAATTGGGAAGCCAAGTTCATGCTTCCGGCCCGGTCCGAACCTTCCGGGTCTTCAACCATACCATCAAATGCTAGAGTGGCAGATGACTGCAAAATGTTCGGCGGAAACTCGCCTCTTTCAAGTCGCTGGTCGTATCTGTCTCTCGAACAGGATATCATTTGGAATGATATAAGTGTTGGTAGCTCACCACAGTTTAATTCAGAAGATACCGTCGATCACGATTCACCTACAAGACAATGTATTAATTAATGCACTTCATGTAGCGGTCAAAACATAGCATAAGTAGAACATATCGAGATGAAAGATGTAGGCAGCAGTCCATGAGACAAACTTAGCCAGGTAGATTACGTATTTACGAATGTTCTATAAAAAAGATCTCAAAGTCGAGTGCAAGTAATCATTGTGCTTTGGCAGAAACACTGCGTTTCAACCGGCCCTAACCTGAGGCTGCGCTTAGCTTTGCTTAGCCGACGGCGAGGTCGCTAAACAGACCATCAACAACTCGCTAAGCAGACCTAGCCGCCGGCTAAGCACAGCTAAGCGCAGCTCCGCAGCTCTGGTTAGGGCCGGTTGAAACGCAGTGAAAGGTGTTGCTGTGGTCATATGCCGTCGGTGAAGTTCCACGCCCGAATTGAGGTGTGCCCTCAACTGTCCATTCCTCTTCACTGAATCTCACGAAGGATAATCATTTGCCTCCCGTTGCAGGCCTGACAGCGGGCTTCGACGTGAGAGGCTTAACTGATGCGCCGGCGGACTTCGTTGTTGTCGGTTGCGTTGAGGACGCGGGCCTCACCGCCTTGACAGACGGTTTGGGCTTCTTTGTTGCGGAGTTCTGTTGTAGGGGCACGAGGCCGATAGCTAAATCAATGAATTAAGCGCGCCGTATATGAACGAGCACGGGAGATGAACACTCACGCTGCAGAAGTTTGATTTCCGTCGTCGCCAAAGCTAACATTGGCGTGGAACAGGTTCCTGACGCAGCATTTCTGGATAAGCCGACAGTAAGGATGCAGAACACTAGATCTAGCCGCTCACCGCAGTAACTCGATTACCATAGTATGGAGTTTGGGAAATACCATTGTGGAGATGTGGGGTGTGAGTTAGAAGGAGTCAACCCCGCAGCACTGCAGCTTTATACCTCCTACAGGCCATGGATTATGAGCTCGAGTCATATACATGTGCAGTCCAGCTGTGTGTGGCGTGGACGGGCGGTAGACGCGTTCAAAAATACCTGGAGCCAGGTTGCATTGCATTAGTCGGGAGGCGCTCGGGGCAGAAGAATCAACACTGATTTTGGCGGCGGTTGGAGGCGTTCGCAGATAACAGTGGGATCTTCTTAGACTTCAAATTGACACTAGATACAGTAATATCTAGTGGCGAAATTCTTGTGTGTCCAGTCCCTGCCAAAAAGAAAAACGTGGTGATCAAAATGCTGTGAGACACGGGATTTCGGGCCTTTCATTTTACAGAGCTGTCCCTTCCTGTGTCCAGTTCTATGGAAAAATGTAGATGAGCAGTTGCAGTACCAGCATCGCATCGTATTTTTACTTCAAAGTGATCAGCGGTTTTTCCGCAGTTAGAGTGGATATATCAGGACTTCCGTTTGCTCCCGTCTTCCAACTCGTAGATGTTATACGATTTGCCAACTTGAGAGGTGCTGCTATTGGGCGGATTGAAGATTGCCAGATGAGAGACCTCATCAGGATACAGCTTGGAAATCCTGGTATCGGAATCTATCTGAGACCCGGATTCCCACGTTGATAAGCGCCCGATAAGCCCCAATCCTTAAATTTAGGAAGGCTGTATTTAAGGCGTGTCCAATTACGCATTTACGTTCCAGTTGCTATGAACCCTGAAACTGATGGAGCCAGACCCCTGAACTCGCGATTCAGCCTTGTCATTTCTAGATCATGTGTCTCGTGAAGTTCTCGCCCACAGCTTTACCAGACCTCAGCGCCTTTAACCCCGGACTCGCCCTGCGTCTAGCATTGCTCCATAGCAATCCCCTCCTCTCTGCATAGTAATCCCCTCTTCTCTGCCGCCTCGAGATGGACACCCGACAAAAGGAAATCCCGGCTGGCAGCAAGGAAGAAGTTACTGGATCCCTGCGGTCCACCACCTCGTATTATACAGGGCGCTATGACCACAGCACACTGTCAGTATCGATCTTAATATCCTGTGCATACAATCAAGTATATTTCAGTGTAGAGCCATTCTCCGTGGAGATTTCCCCCGGATTGTTCACAACGTCTCAGGATCCTGAGTGCGTATTTTCCTAACGTGTCCCACTCCCTCCTGATTTCCATAAGGCCGGAATATCTCCCACCATTGTGGTCTGCCCACGTTCATCCAGAGGGCCAATTGTACTTTTGTCGCGAAGGTCCCCTGCGTGTTGTCACCGAGGCTTATCTTTATCGGGCCGAAACCTTGGAAAATGTCTGTTGCTGGATAGATCACATTCAGCAGATTCTTTCGAACACGCAACCTCGTGTTTCTGGAGCAATCGAGCTGTTCATCAAACTTGAGGAAGAAAATTGTGCTTACTACTTTGTCGATCATGCAACTCGTGCCCAATTCTGGTTGGAAAGTTCCAGCACAGATGAATTAGGGCTACCACCTGTTATATCAATTTCACAACTCAGTGAGTTTTGGTTTGAATTATTGTATACCTTCCAACAGCGATCTTGCAGAGGTAGTCCTAGAGGAGCTGTACTGGATTCACATTGAACATTTCCCGATGCACTTGGAGCCTCTTTCGATTCAAACACTTGACGAGATTATCGCTATTTTTTCACATGGGCTATGTGGTCAGTTTCCTCAAGGCCACAAGTCGGAATTCGACCTCACATTTCTTTCTTTCAGATCAGATGACATCGCGGGTCTCAACTTTTCTCTACACGGCGCAGGACTGCAACGCTTTCATAACCATTTTACAGGGTTGCAGAGGTAAGAGCCTCTCGCCATGGATTTTATCTCGAGATCTGAACCACAACCAGGCAACATGGCTAATGGCCATACCACCTGGATTATTGGTATGCGGCGCCATCCTCCTCGCCGATACGT
Source organism: Mycena epipterygia (assembly GCA_029281465.1). Classification (NCBI taxonomy): domain Eukaryota; kingdom Fungi; phylum Basidiomycota; class Agaricomycetes; order Agaricales; family Mycenaceae; genus Mycena; species Mycena epipterygia. The sequence continues at coordinate 45,240 of JARJCQ010000160.1, read as the reverse complement.
TTGTGTCTCATCTTCTATCCAGCGAGATTGTGGAGTGTTATTGGTAAGATGTAGATCAATTCATCTCCACCCTGTCAAACATTGCTCCCAGATCACAATAAGTATATAACCCACTACGGTCAAGAACACTCCCGACTGTCAAGAGATCAGTCAATCCTCTTTGACCCGGAACAAAAGCATCCATGGATCTCCATCCTCATGGGCTACCTGACATTCAAAACCTCCGACATATACCTCACACGCTTGGATGATGTATTCGTCGACCATATAGTGTATGTGGACCAATGGTCCCAATTTATGAGCGACTGTCTACAAGACTGGAGAAGGTCGCTGTTTGGAGTGAGTATTTCTCTCTCCCAGGAGGAACCTACTCTCACCGCATAATAGGCGCTCTCCGGACTCTTGTGCGTACCTCTGGTTCTGTGATTGAATTTTCATCTCACAAGATCTCCGCTCCAGGCTTCATTTACCGTTCCTGGTATTGAATTTCCCGTCCCCAGCCTTGTTAACAGCGTCCGTCGCTGTATTCGGCTCGGGTTTAACGTCTTCCATCCTATTGGGCCATAAATACGAGCCGATGCAAGGACTCAGCGCCACCGACGCCGTGCGTTTCACTCCACCAACTAATCGCTTTGTGCGATGCTAAATAACTGCACAGATGACGTATCTGGACACAGTCCACTCGCCCATCTTCAAATTTCAAGCCGTTGCTTTCATTTTCTCGCTTCCCAAAGTGCTTCATCTCTGGGGATGCGTGTTATTTTTGGCCAATTGCCTGCTTGTGGTGGCTGAGTATCTTGGTTTCGGAATGGCAATGGGGTTTACCGCGCTCTCCGTGTCCCTGATTCTCGCTCATTGCCATACCACATCGGAGGCGTTCCATGGGCTTCTAGAAAAGTTCACGGGCATGTTTCACTCCAAAGTCGAGGACGCCGCAGTCCAGATCGTGTAAACAAGAGCTAACTCGGCATGCTTTAAAATCGGCTATGCATTGTCCAACAGTACATATTTGTTAGCGGGGACAAGACAAGAAAAAATGGAAAGGAAGGACACTGCAGAGATAAACTGGGGAAAACATGAAGATCGATGGAAAGTAGGGTATGAATGTGCCTAGTAGCACCCGAGTCCCGTGATGTCATGCGTCCTTCAAGTTCATGCGGTGCTTGGTGGGCTCTGTAATCGAAGAAGTAGCCAGCGCAGGCAGTTGGGATTTGCACACGACATCAGCGGACGCGGATATTTAATTAGTATTACTCGCAGCTGTGAGTACTGGCAGAAGCGTCAATGTTATGGATTTTGGGTCACCTCGAAAGCTATTGGGAGAGACAAGAGCGACTGAGGTAGAATTTGGGAAAATACAGCAAGATTCACAGGCTGCAGCATGGCAGTTCGGACGCGAAGTCGATGCTTGGCGCGCTGATCCGATATTACACCCTCAGTTTTCCGCCTTGTCCTGGTACTCGATCCGTACTGGCTCGTAAACCTGTGACGAAAATGTACCCCTGTATTGTCGTGCAGCTTCCGTTACACCGAAGTCTCGTGGGTCAAGTCGAAGGCCACACATCCGGAAACCATATTGAAGCAACTTGCTACTAAAATCTTTCGGGTTCTTAGTCAAGGCTACATTTCATTTCGTTTTTCACACCTGCTCTCGTTCCCTCCTCATAAAAGTAGAAGCCCGCACATTGGCTCCCGTATCTTTTAAACAGAACTCGGAACACAGGGGCCAGCCGGGGAGGAGGCTTTCCTTCCAACACGACGCAGACATTGTCCTCTAAAATCTTTGTTCAACTCTTACTGTTCTCACTCGGTTCCCTCATTTTTCTACTGATTGAAGAATGATTTTATGGAATGCCCTGGATGAATCGATCTCCACACACATTCGCCAGGCCCTCTGTGGCTATGTAGCATTCTGGGGCTTGGACGAACTTGAAAATCGGCTCACAGGAGCAGAATCCATTGCTTGCGGTCTTAATACGAACATTTAACCACATCATTCAGGCGGTACTGTGGCTAGTGTAAGATGCAAAAGATTCGACTGCAGCAACAAAAACGAAACCAGTACTTAGTGTTATTCTAGCTCATGTTATTGAACGACCTTCCCACGTTCTCGTTCGTGCTCTGGTTGTTGATTCTATATTTAATTCGCCATTCCTTGTCAAATCATCTGATTCGTACGTTTATCGGAAATTCCTGAAATTCAAGATGCCGCAGTCGCTCTCCTTTAAGTTTTCTTGTTGTGTTCTGGTTCTGCACTCAGCGACGATCGTTCCCCGCCGCGATGGATATTATATTTTCCATCTCGCAATTTGGCTTGAGACGATTGTGAAAATCGAGCGTGTCAATTAATATTGGCAGTGCTCGCAACCCGCGCTGCCGCCGGATAAACGCCGTAGAGGGAGTTGAAGTAATTAATGCAGGACCCACGCTGAATACAGGGAAGAAATTGAACGTGTTGATTTGGAACCTTAACAAAGACAGTGGAGCCGGATGTGCGCGTGAACTGACTCGGACCTAGGGACTAAGGACGCGGCAGGACCGACTCGGAGCAATAAGCGGAGGATAGTTAATACAAATCAGAACCGAGGAGGGGTTGATTTTCACGTGGTACAGAGCTATCTTCCAGGCGTGGACGAGTGCACGCAACTGGTGGTGAACGAGCTAGGATAATAGTAAATACCGCTGCTGCAGAAAAAAGCTAGGATAACACGTTGGAGGGTCGCTGACAGAGTCCGGATATCTCGATACCGCCGGGTCTGGAAGAAGAGAATGGGCGAGGGAAGTGCTGCTGGGAGAGAGGTTTTAATGTAGGGCGGGACTGAGGATGTAGAAGCGGTGCAGGGATGTGAGAAGAGTCTCCGACGCGGAGGGGACGGAGTTGAAAACAAATCTGACCCCGAGGACAGGAGAGATTGAATATTTCTGCCGTGCAGAGACAGAGCAAGAGAATACCCGAGGTCGGCGCCCGGGCTCTAGATCCTGCGGGGTAGCATTCGGACTCGGATTTCGATGTTTGAATTCATTCAATTGGAATTTTGTTTCGGTGCGGTGCCGAGTTCGGTGTAAAACTGAGCAAGGCACGGAGGATGTACAGTAACGGTGTGTATGGGTGTGGGTGAGATGTTCGCACCCCCGTGCACCGCTGGGCCGGCCGGCAGCTAGTGTGTCCTGTTTATCGCAGATTCGAGGGCACGCGGGAACCTACGGCGACTCCACGTAGCACCGTGACGGCCGGCGCCTCTCGTCAGTTCCGCACCGTACAGTTCCGCATTCGACATCGACATCTACCACGAGCGAGCGCACGCAGTACGACACGCATCGGCGATCCCCGCCCATCTTCGACCAAGAAGACCCGCGCACCGACATTATTATGGAACAAAAACACCACGCGACGATCCAAATGGGACGATATAAGATCAAAAGGATCGACATTAGTCCAAAAGGAGAAAAATAAGTAGCTTGAAAAGGAAGTCAGACTCCCACATGTCACGTACGTCATCGGTGCAAAAAACCAAAATCTCGCAGGAGAATGGATGACAAAGAACGAGTCTAAAAATAAATTTTTAGGACTCGTAACTAGTGCATTTACCAAGGTACTGTATCGCGCCCAGAGAGGGACCATTGGAAGGTGCTGATGTGGAAGGGCAGGTTGGACTGCTCGTTGTCATCCCCCCTATCTGCCTTCGCTCGCTTACCCTACGATACATGGGCGATCGATCACCTGCTATATTTGTTTTGTAGGTACATATTTATAAATAGGACCCTTTCTACCAAGAACCTCAACCTACGACGCGACCAGTGACCCGAGTGCTCCACTGTGAGCACGTCGCCAGTGAACCTATTCCACTTGAGCCTCAGTTTATCACCCACATCAAGTCTATATGTGCCTCACTCGTACTCCACGCCCACACGGCACATTCACCAATCGACATTCTATTTTTATTCTATGCTTCCACGACTTTCTGGGACCTTTGTACTCATTTTCTACTCCTCCCTTGGACCCCATATCCTGGACTTCCGACCCAAATATCTGTCTACCTGACACGAACTCCATTCTGCGACACTGAAATCAAAGGTGGCACATTCCCTCTTTGATTTTGTGTTCTTCTATACTAATCAATAAACAATTTTCCAGTTCACCTTTCGAAAAAGGGACACACAGCACTAGCCAATATTCAACCACTAATTATTTTGTTGATTATTCAAAAATAATACAACCGAACACGGGAGGGTTTATTGGCAGCTGCTGAAATCAAAGATGCCGCATTCCCTCTCTAATTTTCGATTTCTACACCGATCAATGAACGATTTTGGAGTTCAGCCTTTCATAGAAGGTACGAGCAGTATTGAGTATGCTCAATGTGTTCGTGATCTCCGCGCACTTATGTAATCATATATTCCCTAGGATTCAACTGCCCGTGAAACGACAGTGCCTAGGCTGTGAACACAAAAAAAACAAATTGTACGACAGATAATGCGAGCTAGTTGTTTCAACAGAAGTCCGCCTCTCCACCACCGGTAGACTAGTTGAAATTTCAAGCGTGCGTTTATTGCTGTTCAGAGTACCTGCACCTCTTTGGTAGCTTGCAAGCACTTCTGAGACTGTCGCGGGACTGAACAGCTAAGAAAGTTTGATCCCCTATCAATAATCGTTGATTGGGAGACTCCTGTTCGAAGTCCCTCGTTGACAGGGAAAGAACATCAAATGGTAAATTGCAAGGCTCTTGTAGTAATCCGTGAATGCAAGACTCCATCTGCATTGATACACCCGCTGTTCTCAGGCGTCTCATCGGCACTGCGGGTCTCCTAACCTTCAGGTAAAAATTCTCTGGGAATAATTGTCTTGGTGCATAAGTTTTGATAAGGTATAATTTTGACGTTGGTCGAATTGACATGGAACACGGGTGCATCATTTGAGGTGTCCGCACCTTCTCGCCCGTACATGCTACTTCCAGCGAAATATTCGGCAGGTGGTCGTACTATATTTGTTTGGGAGCCCTGGACTAAATGAGGTTTAATTCGGCACCTCAGGGCAACTCATGCTCTGGCCTGGGACAATATTCCGCCGACAGCGGTTATGTGTGGCCCACATTTCGTTCCAACATCACGCACTCCTAAAAATTGTCAATCCGCGTTGCGAGACGAGTAAAGGCTTTCACGTAGTATTAAATTCAGAGTGGTACAAGGGCAGTTAGTTGAAAGATAACTTGAGAAATTAGCGGAACGGGAGATGCCAATGTACATTAACAATTTGGAGTTCACCTGCACATCATTTATCTCACACTTCTCAATCAACCCAAGGCAGAGGTACCTTTTTCAATAATAGCTCAATGCACGGTGATAGTTTGCTGGTTGTCTCACAAGCCCACTCTGCGAGCAAGCCAAAACTCAACCAACCATGAATGAGGGAAAATATTTACACAACTATTAATTCTAGTACTGAAACCATCCCGAATATGTAGTCGAAAAGGAGCAGAGGGATGAAGAGTCCATAGCTAGAGGTGCGGGATATAGACACTCCAGTCGACGTCGATCAACGCGCCAGGCGGGAGGGCTCGAAGGGAGGTGAAGGGAATGGTGATGAGGAATAGACGGGCGATGGGGTAGAACACGAGCGAAACCCCATGAATACTTAAGAGGATTACAGCAAGTGTGTTTGGAATCATATCTTTTGACATCGATAATGCCATGACCAATGCAGGGAACACAGGAATTATGGCAACCATCACTGAGCAGGACCTCCACATCCACATTTCGATGGCTGAAGGGAAGTTCGCGTTCCAGGCTGCACAGTGGATGGCACCAAAAATAGTGCCGATGAGACACTCGATGTGGAAAGGCATCTCCTTTTGAGTTTTATTGCCTTCCCCACAGTCCATTGCCCAAAATGATGGCACTGAGGTGGATTTTATCGGAAGGTAAGGAGAATAATCCCCGTTGAATACACCTGAGAACTTGTTCACAAGGCGCAAGGGTGGAATTGTAGGTTGAGTCTCGTCAAGCTCGGCAGCAGATCCAGCAGAGATGGGCTGCCCCACATCAAGAGGCTTCGCCCACCAAAGAGACCAGATGAGGACATTAACCACAGCGAATGCGAGCGTGGCGACCTCAATTTGGGTTACTGGGAGGTGCTGGTGCACCCGGGCGAGACATTTCATGATGAACCACAGTCCTTGTGTGAGTGCGACACCTTTGGACAGTGCGTCACCTTTGCTTTTGTCCATGATATATTCCGCCTTGACCTTCCGTATGGCTGAAATATATTCAGGGTTTTGTAGTTGTTTGATAGTGATGATGGCGTGCCCGTTCTGGGATACAAAGCCACCCATAGAGATGAAGAATCCATGGGTGATTGAGACATCAAATTCTACACGGAATGAGCATTGTCTATGAGGTGGGGAGAAAACATCACCTGCCCTTTGAAAACCTCCGAGCAGCCCAAAGCTGTCTGGCCGCAAATCCCACCATCAGCTCCGGCGCAATAACAGCAATGAGCATGAGCTTCAGCCGGCGCCAAAAGAGGGCCAACCGGCTCTGGTCAGGTGGAGGCACATTTGGGTGCACTGAAACCCAAGTGCACGCGAAGATGGTGGTGAGACACCCCCAGACAATGTCAAACGGCCTACGGCAGCTGTTGATATCGTCGCAAGAGTCCACTGATGCTCTTGAGTCCAGGGAATGCCTCTCCGCAAGGGTCGAACTTTTAGAGAGCATATGGACCAGAAGGAATAGGAGAAGCATTGTAAAGGTGAAAATTATCCAAGGGCTTTGAGAAAGACAGAGAATAAGGGTGGCTCGAGCGGAGAGTGGAAGCGATGCGACCCTTCCGCATGTGGTTTGATTTGAACTCGACAGCGCCTTTGCAATTAAACCAGAAAAGAGACGGGGATCTGCCAGCGCCACTACGCAATGAGCCCGAAATAGTAGCACGGAGGTAGCATCAGCATATTAGAGCGGCATTTAACCCTGCGGAGTACAAGATGCACAGCCGGCAAGGTCTAGCAGCGGTTTCACGTTGTATTGGCGCTCTAGTTTGATATAGCATATACAAGTTTGCCCCGCAGGTGTCATCGTAATGCCTCGCACATAGCGTCCTGGATTTCTTTATTGAAACCAGGCTGTGTTGATGAATACGCAACGACAGATGAACAGCTGGGGAATCCAGGAGTGTGGATTTGGTTCTCGTAAGTATGAGAGAGACGGCCCTGTTTATTTTATTCATCTTGTTTCGTGGAATGACAGATGGGGATATGTCGGAATAAGGCAGTAGCGAGGAGACACTTCATTTATGTGTTTGCCTCACATGGACAGCCAAGGAAGCCCCGACCGGGCGTCAAAAGGAGGGCTTCACGGTTGAGTAGCTGAGTGCGAACATCGTGCTTTGTCGGTCGGTACGAGCAGTAAGCTAGTTGAGGCTGGATGAAGGTGAGTGCAGGGCTGAACTCGACGATGGGAGCCAGGTCTAAGAGTGAGGCTTGATATTTCCAAAACGAATTTAGATGTATATCGTCTTGATGGGATGGCCGCGGGTGGGAGGAATCCCAAGGCGATTGAAGAAATACGGGCGGGCACGGACTTGAAGGATTTCGGACGCGCGCCATAGAATGCGGACGCATAAAATGTTAGAAGGGCTTGAAGGAATCAAGTCGCCGCACGGAGCGTTTGAAGGCGAAGGAATTCCAACGCGTAGGCTTGGATGTGAAGGAATCCGCGCGCACGCAGATTTGAATAAATGCGACTGAATCCACGAATACGGACGCGCGAACACGGGACTCGGACCCACTGATTATATTTCAAGGAATGAGAACTCGGACGCGGGCTTGAAGGTGAATGAGTAGATCGAGCTGGGTTACTTGGACACCGCCAGGAGGATGTAATGCAGCTTGGATCGAAGTGGGTTGAACGGAAGGAAGATCTCGAAAGCTAGGTCTGGAGGAGGTCTTGAAACACTAGGTAAATTCCAACACACGCGCATAAAATACCAAGTCCTCACGCGAGCGCTTGACCCACAGGACTTCGAAATTCCGCCCGTTAAAATGATATACGCTCGCATTAGAATCGATTTGAGAAGAGGGCGAACGCGTAGCAACTCGCCCAAGGTGAATCACAATACCGTGGCGCCCAAGGAGCGAATGAAAATACGCGCAAGGGCAGTGAAGAAAGGTGACGATCGGAGAAAAGGGCAGGTGGGCTGGGGCCGGGATTGGGGGTTGAAAGGATACAGGTCGGATGCAGAGGATTTAACTTGAACACGACGAACACCAACACACGCGTGAATCAGGAATCGGCTACGCCTTCGCGGGAGGATCAGACCGGCAGAGAGAGCGGATCGAATTTGCTTGAGCTGGAATTGAAGTTGGAGCTGAAGTTGAAGTTGGAAGGAACATCGAAGTGGAAAACCCGCGGCGCCGATGCTGATTTTGATCGATTGGACGCGACCATGCGTGGAATTTGAGGTGGTTTGGGAGCGGAATGAAGGAACTGTCAATGGGATTATGAAAATTCCGCAAGGGCGAGTAAAATGGGACAGCCTTCAGTATATGCGGGATGCTCTAGTGTAATATACAGTATTCCATCGCGCGCAGATGTACTCTGGACTTGGTCTGGAAGGCATCGTTGACTTTGAATTTGAAGTTTGAGTTATTTGAAGTTTGAGTTATAGGCAAGACGATGAGTCGAAGAATCCTAGGGCCAAGGAATCCGAGGGAGGGAAACGTGGACCCGTATCGACAGCAGGCCGACGGACGCAGGCGTGGGCGTGGCTATACATGCACCACGAAATGCAACAGCCCGGCACAGAAATCGGACCCAGAAACACCACAGTTTAGTCAGAAATACAAGGCCTGAAACGCGATGCAGAAACACAACGGCGAGGGTGCACAACATGCGAGATGTGAACTCCAGCGTGAGCGGCATAAATTGCAGGGCCAGGTCGGAATCCCAATGAGCGCAGATGCCTAGTCGCATTTCCGCACCGGAGATCTATCGTTTCATGTCATTACACTGTTTGAGATTTTGAGGCATGCGAGACAGAGATCTGGAGTCGGATGTTTAGCAGGGAAATGGAGCTGGGGATCTGGAGGAGGAATGCACAGTTCAGGAACCGAGAAGAGCACGAGGGGTCGTGTGGATGTGAGCTGGCAGCCGGGGGACGAGGGAATATGGAGCACGGAAGCAGGAGCATGTACTGGAGCTTGAACTTTATTCGCCCGGTAGGCCCAGCTTAACAGGAAAGACGCACAATGCAAAAAAAGAGATATGATCTGACAGAAAGCCTCGCGCTCCGCAAGTAAGACAGGACCCGGGAGACAGATCTAGGTTGCGTGGAATTAGAGATATCTGAGAGGGCGCGGATTGCATTCAAGAACAAGCTCTCAGGAAAGCGACATGGTGGTTAGGAGTAAGTCGAGTCTGTTCGGACGTATCGGATGGTCGGAGTTTGATCCGCTTTAATTTGATCCGACACTTCAAGAAGCCGTTCCCCACTGCGTTGCCACCGCCACCGCCCGCGGCCATTCTCTGCTCTCCTTCCCGATCCAATACCATTCTACAAACTGGTCTACTCGCAGTCTATCTAGCCACGTTGGTCTTCCTCCCTCCTCCTCGGTGGCTCGTCCGCCAACGTCATCCACTCCCTTCTACGCCGCCGCTACCGCCGCATGCCACTTGCAAATGGCACATGGATTCGCCTGCGTCCCGTATCCGCGTCGATATACCCACAAGTCAAAACTGCGGGAGCGTCACGGTATGTGGCCCCGGCGGTGGATAAGGATGGGGGCAGGGAATCCCGCGGTGTGTATTCCTTCTGGTTTTTCTTTCTTCTGTTTTTTTTCTGTCGGTACCTTCATATCATTACCTTCCTTGGCCGTTCTGTGCGTTCCTCACACCCCGGGTCCCCATCTCACCTACAAACACATTCCGTCTTTTCTCTATCTCGTTCCATCTACGTCTATCCAATCAGATCCAATCTATCTCATCGCACGCGCCGAGATCCACGTAGCATGCCGTTGTGCGCGGAGATGCATCGTACGTGATTCGCCGTCGTACGAACGCCCTGCGCGTGGTTTTGGAGGTCCCGGGACGATGCGAGCACGGCGGGTACGGGAGCCTCATGCGCGGGACTTGCACGGGGCCTGTGCGCGCGAAGATGCGGGCCCGACGCGTGCATACGGGGTGCACTGTCGTATCGTATGCCCGCCACTATCGACGGAGGGGACGCATCGCGTGCAGCGATGCGAGGTGCGCTCGCAGAAGGACAATATACGTGTGGTGGGTGGCGCGTGTGGGATTCGGGCTGCGATCGCGGGCTGGTGGGAGGTACGACGATGCCTTGTAGGAGGACTCCGTTGTGTGCAGGCGCACGCAGCCGGGCAGAGGGCTTAAGGCGCCGGCTCACTGTTTGTACATCCACGCCCGCTCACCATGCCTGTTGAATGTGCGCTAGGCAGCCCGTGCACAACGGAGTAAATACTAGGTGGACGCGGGGTTATGAGGCGAGTACAGCAGCGCGGCGCGAGGAAGCATACCTCGTCTCATTCCTCCGTCTTCGATGAGAGGCTAGCGTTATGTCAACTCCCAGATCCGGTGTCGCGTCGTGTGTACGCGCGCGCGAGCGTCGGGGGGGAACGCGGAGGGATTCGTACGCTGCGAGCGACCAGTCGGCCGCGCGTGGACACGCGGGCGTGGAGGCGTACGGCGTCGTACGGGGCATACTGCGGGGAAGACAGACCTCAACGAGAAGCGAAGATTACACTCCTGGTTTTGACTAGAAACTAGGTAGAACCTACATATGCGGCGCTGCCTCCAATTTTATTCCGCCGCTCACATAAAAATTCTTTAGATGGTGCTTATCTGCAAAATGGGACTACGGCGTATCCCACACGCCGGGGTTCATTCGGAGCTGCTGAAACTCAAGGTGCCTTCTTCTATGCTGATCGTATAAATGATTTCGATTCCAATCTTCCGTATAGTGCAAGAGCATGCTGGCGTATCATATATGTATGCGCGATCCGTTCGTGCGTACCTTCACCCACTTGATCATAGTAAATTCTCTAGCACAACGGCCTGTGAAGCAACAGTACCCGCGCCTCCATTCTCTGCCCACCCACCACAAATTCGATCAGCTATGAAATATCATATGAGAAGGCACACATATAGTGTAAGTCACACGCAGCCCCACAGAGCCTGAAAAATAATGAATTCAAAGAGGGGGCTGCATTACTTTTCCAGGAACCAGAGATGTCGCAATGAACCTGCGGGTGAGCTTGATTACTTGCAAGTTCTCATTCTGGCTCTTCTAAATTTATTTCCTGCATCCCAATATTATCATTCAATTGTTGCACTTCTCGTCGCACGCGGATTTTATTTGTGGGGAGCAAGCCTGTTGTCTCGTTGATCGACGAGCTCTACCTTCCAATTCATTTCGTTCCACCACTTCCAGAACCGTACTTAGAATCACTGGATCAGTAAAATCGTACGGCTGGGGTCTATCGTCTCTCTCACCGAGGTCCTTATTTGTGCTTTCCTTTTTTTATCTTTATTATTTCTAACTCCAAAATCGTCTGGACAGTGATCAGCACAAAGGAGATTATTAGCACTAGTAGTACATTGGATCACACACATGGGGTTCAATAGGAACCGATGAAATTAAAGGTACAGTGTTCCCCTGTTCCTTGAGCCACCGGAACGTAATTCGCGAATAACTCCTCATATAGTCTACTTTTCGGCGAAAGCCTTTGACGCATCATCTCCGGCTATCGAATGGCTACAATCCTGTCCTGGTTTGGAAGGAATCGACCGTGAACTGAGTCTAAAAAGTAAATAATACGGTGGCTCAAGGACCGGGGTCAGAAAACACCTGTAAACAGACATTTCTTTCGCCCCGTCTTTGTTGCTCTTCTTCGTTCCAGGTGTCCGAGTACTGTTAGAAGTGCTACTATACATCAAATAAGATTTTTTAAGGCATTATTTGAGACCAGAAAGCAAAGCGATGAGATAGAAAAACATTTTGTTAAAGTGGCTCAAGGACCGGGGTTGGCTCAAGGAACGGGGGAACACTGTACTGCAGTTTATATTCCCTTTTTTATTGTTCTGTACGACCGATGAATTATTTCACTCTCGACGTCCCGGTTTCTCTTCCCCTGTTTTTATTCTGCCGCTCATTCGTGAACTGAAATCGCCAGAAGCGAGATCTGGTTATTTCCATGGCTTTGTAACTTATTCCGGGTTTTAAATAATCCTCTGGGCTTTCGCTCGGTAGAGGAACGCGATGATGTATTGCCTTGTTCGAATAAGGCTGCCCACCAGCGCACGGCATCCGTTCCAGAGAGGACTGAAAGGAATTATGAGCGTGGCCAGTCAATATTGGGTAACTGCAAATTATTTGACTTGTGGAATCGCACGGGAGGGAATTTCAGCGCGAACACGTCTGGGAGAACTCGAAGTTGAATTGAATGTTGGACGTGGCACACAGAGATTATTTTGAACGCACAGTCGATTAGATCGAGGCAGAGAACGCGCGGGTAAATTCGGGTCGACCGCAGTCACGCCGGGTACGGTACGAGTTGACCGTTGTCATCGTCGGCAATTTGCACCGTTGTCATCGTTGGCGATGTTGGCAGCAGAGCCCGCCCAATCTGGCTGTCGATCTCACTTCAACGACCAGAGGAATTCTACCAGGGGTCACAAGGCTTGTAGTTCAGTAGTCATGCATGCATGGGAGCACCATACGTAAGGCGTACGACACAACTTGTACATCTGAACGACATTATAATCCCCGCAATTCATTATCATAATGTAAGTTAACATTTTAACCATAGGTCCATAAGTCAATTGAGGTGAGATTGACTTTTTTTTCCTTGATGAACAAGGGCGGTGGCAAACCCTGTGCTATAAATATGAAAGTGGATCGCCGACTGAGTCAATATCGGCCACAAGCCCGAGCATGACTAGGGACAAAAGTCAACTTGCTCAACTTAGGATACAAGTTACCCAAGTTAATCGGTTGAACTCGACAATTGCAAGTAACATGTCCAAGTCAATTATGATTGATAACCTCGAATTGACTTGCATGTTCACGACGATGTGCTACCATATATTAGCCTAGTCACCTTGTTTAAAACTCAAGATACAAGTTACACAAGTCAATTATGATTCATAAATTCGGATTGACTTGCATGGATGTCCACGACAACTGCTATATTTATTAGCCTTGCAATACGAGTCAACTTGTTCAAAACTCAAGATAAACTCTACACGTCAATTATGTTCAGTTTAACTTGCATGGATGTTACTACTATATATTAGCCTTGGAAGACGAGCAAACACGAGTCAATTCTCAACCTAAGATACAAGCTACCCAAGTCAACTTGTTGAACTTGGCACGTTGACTTGTCCATGTCATTTGTTAATTTCGCACTTGCACAGTTGACTTGGACGGTCGCGTACCACAGACACTGCTACATCTCAGCCAGACGACTACTTCTACGTGACCCCTGCGCTGCTTTCCCATTGGACGTTGCCCGAGCCTTCGGACGATGTTTCACCTAACCCTTATCCTCTGGAGTACCTGTGAGTTTCTTTGCCGTGTTTTTGGCTGGCCCGTCAGCCGAGCTCCCACCACGCTTCCTCTTCTTAACTTGCGTCATTTCTAGGACCACAGGATGGGGAAGAATAGTGTCTTGTGTACTGGTGTTTGCAGCGGGACGGATATCGAAGAGCACGGGGTGGTTTGGAATGATAATGGGAGGCTCAACGCGCTTGAGTGTTGGTGGTTGGAGCGAGGAATCATATATGGTGTGGTCAGCATTGAAGCGAAGCATATGTCGACTGAACTGGTCTAGATTCCAGCCTTTACGGTACTTCAAGTCAACGGTATCCGTTGCCAGAAACATGGCCCTGAGCGCCTCAGTGGCGTCCAGTTTGCAGGGCACTATGGTTTTGTCGAAGAGCTCCAGAAGTTTGTCACCATTGACGTTCAACTCCTCTCCAAGTTCATGTTGAATTGCAAGCAGGTGCAATAATGCGTATCCCACTGATAAAATCCGCCGTTTTCGTTCAAGCGGTGCCACCCCCGGCAACTTCCATGCCAAAAGTGCTTGTATCGGTGCTTCCATGAGGGACTCGAGCTCGGGTGTCAGGCACAAGCGAATATTGCTGAGCCAAAGTCCTGTCTCCGTGTCTCGTGCAGTTGATGGTTTGGCCACAAAATAATCGGTATAGGACTTGACCATGGAGGAAGTGGCGGCGGCAGCCCAAGAGAGTGTGGATATATGCTTGGTTGAGGGTCTTCAGAGGTAGGTTCTGCAAACCCAAAAAGTCTCTTGAACTGGTGCAGCATAGGAGGGGAGTGTAGCGTAGATGGCAAATGCTAAGCAAACGAAAATAGCAAAAGACAAATTGCAAAGACAAATATTGATAGTCGAGCATCAACCCCGTTAGGAAAGCTGGCCGCAACTGATACTGTCAGTGGCCGATACAACATTTCCACTCACTGTATGGATAATGGTGTCAGTAATCGGTGGAACCCGACATGAAGGACCAATTTTTTGGCTTGCTGCATGTCAGTTTGTTCATACAAGTCAATTCGCGGGAGTGACTTGTAACACATCCTAAATAACTTGGAACTTGCCACCTGTCAATATCTATATGAGACACACAAGTAGATGGATTCTGTTCATCCATAGGCGCTACCATGCTATCCATCCACCTGCGGGAACATGCTTGCATCAAAACCAAAATCCTCACTCTGATTTCAGTGTTCAACCTCAAATTATGCGACCAGTGCACATCCTATTGTGCTGAGATTTGGGTGGGTGCGACATCATGAGTATAAATATGTTTTGAGGTGCGCAAGTCAGTGATCGGTGCACATGATGATACCTTCATCACTGGTTGAACATGCCAAAGTTGGCGCTAGTCCCCGGAATATGCTCGGCAACAAGTCTCACTTGGTCAGTGCATTCTTAGGATAGTATTTCTCACTTAAAACGAAATGTTGAGCCTACCCGACATCGGCATTGTGCCCAAGTTAACGACGACAAGTTAACTTGTCCCATGTCACATTTGTGACATGCACGTCAACATTTTGACTTGCGCACTCAAATCCACGTGCAAGTCAAAACAAGTCAATCTGCGCAGGCGCAAGTCAATTTGGCAAGTCAAAAAGTGAACCCTCCTCAGTAACTGGGTGATAATTTAGTTGCTCTAAGACAGACGCTATAACCGTAAGCGTTCTAGCTCTCGCTGGTTATAGTGATGATTCGAATTTCGGGAAGGAGAGGGAGCGCCAATGGCGACGCGTGGCCACGCGTCGACAAACATCGGTTTCCGGGCCGCCATCAAACGCCTGCCACTAACCGCATCGTGAGGAGGCAGCGGAGATGTCCTGGAGAAGATGCAGGTGCCAGTGCGCACCTGTGCACATGGATACGCACATTACAGGTCATCAGGTCCGCCCATCCACCCCGTTGCATCCTCTGGCAACCCACTGACTTTCAAGATACAGCTCTGGGTTACGCGCTCGGCGATCTTTGGCCCTCTCCAAATACAATGTGCAGGCCGCATTCCGAGCGTAGACGACTTCAATGCAATTTACGCGGCCTGGAATGCGCGGGTCGTCCTCTTCTCGCTTCTGCCGCCACCGCTTCCGCTTCCTGACGCCGCCGCCGCTCTGACTCTGCCACGACTTCCTGGCCATGCCGCCGGCACGGATGGGGGGCCGCTGGGGATACGGTGCCAGCCGGAGGGGTGGCTTTCGACGGAGCGAGATTGAGAGGGTGCCAGGGACGTGGGTGTGAGGTCGAGGCGGAGGCCCGCGCTTTCGTCGCTCGTGAGTGAGTGAGTGATTCAGTCCGTTCAATGATGTCCGGAGATCGTCCTGTGTTGCTATCCCAGGAGGAGGGGTAGAGTCAGTAATGCCTGCCTTGAAATTCGAGAGGACTGACATTAATATCTTCGTTTTGCAGATGTCGAAATCCTCCTGGGTCGGGAGGCTATTCCTTACCGCGACATGGAGCGGAAGGAGGCCCCGCTTTCGCCGCGCGCTTAAGAGTCATGATACGTGCGTGCTTTAGGACTCGCAAGACTTGTAGCGCTGATATCTTCCAGATCATTGTCATCTCTCGTCCCTCCTCCTTGACGAGACTTCTTGCCCGTCGTCCTTCGGGGACCCCTCCCGGCGCGGGTGCCCCTCGAGCTCGTTACGCAGCACGCGGGCTCGATACGCAGGCCTCTGCCAGCGGGCGACACGTGCGAGCTCATTGCCAGCGAGCGATGCGTGCGGGGGCCATGACCCCCTTCCCAGCACCCTCAATGCGGATGGCCTCCCGTGAGCTACACATTCCCAGATCCCACTCGCCTCCGACGTCGTGTTTCGTCGCCGACTGGTGAGTCGTCTTTGCATTGGCAACCCCGCGACTTGGATGGCTGATAACTCGCAGACCACTCCGCCTTTACCGCGGGCTTGTCCAGATACCCGAGGTCTTCCCTGCTGGGGTCGCACGATCTGTCGCTGTACGGGGAGGACACGGAGGGACGGTGTACGTGGTGCTCTGTGGCTCGCTGCCTCGCTCGTGAGTAACCCCTGCCTTTACTTAAAATCGCAGAAGGGCAGTCATAACGATTCTCATAGATCGTTTGCTGCTCTCTCGATATCTCCCCCCGTTCTTCCGGGTGTCGAGCGACGCTTTAACCTCGCCCAGTACGGATACCCTGCCAGCACCAGCGGCCCCCTCCCTCAAGCGCACGCTCGAGCCTCGGACGATCTCGCGGCTCGACTCTCCGCGGACGTGCGGTCCGGGGCGCTCTTCCTGGATGCACGGCGGCTGGAGAGGCACGCGCGGTACAGCGGTGACGCGACGAAGACGGACGCACCCGCGTGCGGCGGGTAGCGGGAAGATACGGGGAGGCGCAAAGAGGCGAGCATGCCTATACATGAGTGCCTCGATGATTGTGCCTTGGACCCCCAGAGGGCTGATATCTCCTCGATCGTTCGTCGGATGTGCTGTCGGTGTCGGAGGAGGAGGAAGCACAGACCGCGTGCATGTGTGGGTGTGGGGCAGAGAACGGGCTCGTGAGTCGTGCGTGTATCCGCGTGAAAGATGACTTGATGCGGCGGGTCGCAGAGATGAAGTCACTTGCTTATACGTCTAGTCGCAAGATGACATCCTGATACGACGTCCAGAGCGGTTACTGGTGTCGCGCGATCGTCGCGGGCCGAAGCTGCGATACGCGTTGGCGCGGGCGCGACGCAGGGAGGGGAGGATGGGCGGAGCGCGGAGGGAGGAAGATGTACTTGCTTCGTCTCTCGCGTGTTCCTCAGTGCGCACGGCCCTCTGGACCGGCGCTTTTGGAACCGCGACGTGCCTGTGGTGCTGGTGGGCGCAGGGCCGAGGAAGCGGAATCTTGACACGCGTGGAGGACTTTCTCTGTAAATGACGGGGATGATGCGCGGAGGGAATGTGGAGGGGTGCGTGCGTCGGGCTTGGTGTGGGCCGCCTTGGGGTGGAGGAGCGGACGGGGCAAGCATAGGTGGAAGATGTGGACGGGGGAGTGTCTATGGAGGTGTACGAGGAGAGCAATGTGTGGGGCTTACGGGGCGACGGGGGAAGTGTGGAGGTGGGGGTGCACACGGTGGAGAAGGAGAGTCAGGGCGGGGAATGCGCGCGCGTGATGTGTCGATGGAGGAGGGCGCGTTCGTGGATCTGGGGGACGTGGCGAACGGCTGGGCTGCTGCGGAACATGCGTCGACGGGCCTCGAATCCGAGGGGACGCGCGCTGTACCGAGTCTGCTCGTCGTGAGTACTTCTTTCGTCGTACATCTAGAGATCCCGAGGACTGAATCTTCCTTTGTCCACTTCCAGATCGTCGAGCTCATGCTGGTGTCGACTCAGACTCAGATTGAAGAGCGTGCTGCTGTCGACTTTGCTTGCGGTGCGACTTGCGGAGAGAGCGGGATGGCTCAAGCATCTCGACTCGTGAGGGTGTGGGGGTGGTATAGTGCCTGTGCGTGAGGGTGGGCAGGGGAAGATGTGTGTGTGCGGAATCGAAGTGGGCAATACGCGGGGGCGACGGAGAAGCGGGATGCGCGCCTGTCTCAAGGACAGGGACGCCCGTCAGAAGAGGATGCGTCCGGGGGAGAGGCGTGGGCGTGCAGGGGCGTGCAGGCAAGAATGTCGTTGCAGATGCGCCTGCGCGGACACGGGGAAGAAAGGGGACGCGTGCTCAGAGTAGGGGTGCGCGAGCGTGTACCGCAATTCGCGACGTGCGACTGGTGCTGTTGGGCTCAGAACGGGGAGCGGGACACGACGCGGGCGTGGAAGGTCCCTGTACGAGTCCCGCTGCAGATACGCCTGAGCTAGGGGCGTGTACCGCGATTTGTGACGTGTGGCTGGTGCTGCTGGACAAGATGCGCACGATGTGTGCAGCGTGGAGTTGAGGGCCCGCTGCCGGAGGAAGAGAGCGCGCGCGACGGGGGGGCGTGTCGTAGTGGCGCTGTGGGAGAGACCCAGTCGCGGTGCTTGTGGCTGTTGTGCCCGTCGCAGGTGGCAGGCCCGGGATGTGTGTGAGGGTGTGCAGGTGGATGGCTGGGACGAGCCGTCAGTTTATTTGGATGGCTTCTGCGTCCAATGGCAAAGGCACGTCGCGCAGAGGCCGTACTGTCACGGGCGTGTCGGGCTGTGGCATGCCCGGACATAATTTGGGCATACGGCTCACGAGTTCCGTGACTTCCACGACTCCGCGTCCAAGTCTTTCTCTGTAGCCATTCGAGTTCGATGCGTTCGTTCGCAAGCGGGCGCGCCTTGACATACCTCCTGCTCTGATTATTATAAGTGATTGGAATCGCTCGGACGATGTGGTGCGCGTATTGCTTGATTCCGCTGCAGATATTATTTCCGTGGCATCGAATATACTTCTTAGCTCAGGCTCATTATTGGGTGAGTCAGAGGGTCGTTTGATTACTCATGTCTTAAGCAGATGTCTTGTATCGCATTGCACCTGTTTGCAGTGTTCCGAAAATACCCCTTCTGTGGTGCTTTTCCCATACCATGTCTTTCGAGATATTACTTTTCCTCATCTGACCAAGATCCTCTCAATAGCCTAGCTAAGATTAGTTCTTCGACCATGAATAGAAACGCAATGTCTTTGCGTACACTCACTGAGCGAACAAAGAGTTAAAATGAGTATCGCTCAGCCTGTCGGTTTTCCGACCATTGTACTGGGTCCCCAAAGGGAAAAAGAACGAAAAAGAAATAGAAAAGAGAGGGATTGATAGAAGTTCATGAGACCTCGTGAATAGTGTTGTCAAAGTTCGGTTCGGTTCAGGTTCGGGGCCTTTTTCTCCGAACGCCGAACCTGAACTTCCAGTCGGTTCGGGCAATCCTCCGAACCCCAAACCTGAACCTGGCGTTCAGGTTCGCCACGTTCGGTTCGATGTTCGAAGGCGTTCGAACCGAGAACCGAACTTCATTACAATCTCTTCCGATAAAAAAAATTGTACGTGGGTTGAAAAAATATATTAGTCGCTCAGATGTCCTCCTCCAAATTCTCCATGCCAAAATCCTGCTCCGTAAGTTCTGCAATAAGTGCATCCATGCGCCTCGCTGCCATCTCTCCAGCACTTATAAGCCCATTCCGGTATGCACTCTTCAGTAATTGCAAGGCCTCGAATAGATCTATGTTCAGCCTGTTGCGTAGTTTCGTACCAGTTAAAGTTCCGCTGGAGAAAGCGCATTCAGCAGGCGTCGAAGAACCTTGAATAGCCAGATAGTCTCGGGCTATGTGACGTAGCGTTGGGTATGTGGTGTTATGCTTAAATTGCAGGGTGTCAGCAAATGTCAAATGGTCGAGAAAATTGAAGACTCACTCCCCACCAGTGCAAAATATTCGGCGTGATCTCGAGTTGGGCCGAGAGATACTGTTTGAGTTCATCGCGAGGCTGGGCAGTAGCCTGTTGGGATTTCTGGGCCGACTTTACAGCATCCAATAAGAATGAACTGCCGTAGCGGTGGAGTGGTTCAGAAACAACAGCGACGCTCGCCGTGGCCGAGGGTTGCGACTCGTGATCCACCGGGGTTGATGCGTAGTATTCATCGAACTAATATAAACCGTGAATGAACGATACAGTGACATGGAGGAGGCTTACAACTTCTCCCAACTGTTTCATCGCCTTTTCGAGGTGCTTTGTCTCCCAAGACGAACGAAAGTACGCGTCCTTGATGGTCGGATCTAAAACTGAGCGAATATTAGGAGGGGAAAACATCATCCACGCTGGACGTACCCATACAAATAAAATACACAGAAGAGGTGGTATCGCTCCTATGACACCACTTCTGCAAGTTTTTGACACCTTCGAGGAGTGCGTCCTCGATTTCGGCGTAGTGTGGCTGAGTTGCCATCGTTTCCCATCGTTGGATTAAAAACTCAAGTGTGGGGATGATGCGATAGACTGTCGGGGTTCGTTCGCTTGAGAAAGTCTGAGTGACATTTGCAGGCTCCTGAGGAAGTGTCATTGATAACTAGTACACAGACGATATGGAAGAATATTGAACCCGTAATGCCTCATGGATAATTTGTAGCTTTTCCCATTCAGGCTTTGTGAGCCTGTAATCGCGGTACTCCTTGTTCCTGAGCGCTGGCATTTGGTCGCTGTCATCGGCACTCAGAACAAACTGTTCGATGGCCTGGCAATGGATTCATTGGCGTGAATATAATTGTTGAACTACACATACCTTGCGCTGTGTCAAGACACGATCCAGACATTTATAGAGAGATGCCCATCGAGTACGAACCCAGAGAAAAAGCTCGAGATCGGGGACGTTCACCAGTCTGCAGCATTCTTTGAAGAATGGACGTGCTTGCGGGGACATCCGAATCTGAATAAGTGTTTTAGACTCAACAAACAACACAGTCGAGCGGGCCTTATTTGTTTGATGAGTGCTGACACCTTGCCCAGGGCGTCACCACAGTCCATTCAGAGTCAGTCGACTCGAGGTTGGCATCCTCGGAATTTGGTGACCTCATCTGCATTGAGCTCACCACTATTGCAAGCTTCATTCAGAAGCTGACGAATTTTTTTGTGTAGTGGTTTTGGCGGGGTCGGAGCAATGCTCTCGACCACATGCTTGGTAGCAATATGAACAGCATGCTCGATACACCTCAAAAAAGCTTAGATGCGACAAGCACACAGAAAAAGAACATCAACTCATCAACTTACATCATGTCGCGTTGCTTGGCCTTCCAATCAGTATCCAATTTGTGTTAAATGGCGCGAGTCGCCGTGCGATTAACGGCTGCACCATCAGATGTAACCCATCCCATCTGGTTACCCAATTTGTACCGGTCAATGGTTTGAACGATGGCCGCGCCGATGTTTTCACCGGTGTGACGACCATCGAGTTTCATGAAAGCCAGTTCATCAGTCACGATCTCCCAATCGTTGGGATGATCAGCTGGGGCATCGATGCAATGACTGTTGATATTCAGAACGGGGATACCGGAAGAATACGTCCAGGCATCTTGGGTGAGAGAGACTTTGCTGGGATGCGCTATTGATTAATGATTTCAGCGCAGTGGACAACAATTAATAAAGGACGAGGTACCTTGAATCTTGCACGCAGTTTTTCTTGGACTTCCGTAGAAAGTGTGAGGATATGCGTGTGAATGGTATTGTGCGACGAGATATCACTAAGTCGAAGGCTGGGACGCAAATATTTCATCAAGCGGTGGAAACTAGGCATCTCAACGAGTAAGAGGGCCTAAAATTGTTAGTCCGACATGAACACATGCCAAGAGCGAAGGGCCGTACCTCGTCCTGGGTTACAATCAGTTCCGTGAGGAAATCACGAAAACCTTCAGAGGTGAAGGGAACTGGGCGAGGTTGGTGTACAACGACACCATCCAAAGTCACCTGAGTCCTAAAGCGCTATTTTAAACGGCGGAAAATGAATATGATGGTGTTCCACATACCCTGTAGAGAGAACATCTTTGGGAATCGCACACTCATTCATTTCGATCCCAAGTTCCGTGCAGCGAGCCTTGTATACGCTGAAGTGATCTTTATGGCTACAAAGGATATCAGCAGCATTACAGCTCTTTGCAGAACTTAGGGCGCGAACGAAAAAATTTCCATTTTGGTACAGTTTTGATCGTTTTTTCCAGGACAGCTGCCCTGTGCTCAATTCTCCGCCGTTTTCCTCGGGACCTAGCCCGATCAATCCGCCTTCGAAATACGCAGTGACATCACCAAAAGTGTCCAAAGCTGGCTAGGCCTCGTGACTTTGACAAGAGCCATCAAGGCAAATCCAGGCCTTGGACGCGTCTCCCAAGGCCTTACGAGGGCACTTCCAGGCTAGCCGCCCCTTGCTATGTTCCCTCAAGCCCTTGTACATCCTTGAGACGCTCGACGGTGACTTCAAAAACGCGAGTGCACAAGTCCGCCCCGTCGCGCCTTCCTTCCGACCCCCACCACCGACTCGCCTCGCGTCCTCCAGCTTCCTCCATCGCGTCAAGGTCACCCCTCCCCATTCTGGCCGCGTCATCGTCGACCTCCCGACATCTTTACCGCCGCAGCCCCCATTTTGCACGGACTCCAGCAATGGACGTAACTCCCAGTTATGGCACGACAACTCGCGCTTACTGTCAAGCATTGTGAAGTCGTAACTACGAGGCGTTTGTGAGCTCCCCATTTCCTTCAATTCTCTTTCACTGTGACTCACTTCCAAGTCCCTGCGCTCTTCGAGTCCCTATTCACTTTGGTCCCTGTCGCGTCCCTCCCTCTTCACCTGTCCCCCTCCAACCCCGTGTACAGACCTTTGTCCCCCCTCACCATCATCAACGGCTTTTGCCCTCCCTCACTTCTTTCGCTGGCCATTGTATTCTTCATCTGTGCACCTTCCTTTGGTCGTATTTCCCTCCCTCTCTTCTTTCACTTCGACTCACGTCATCCATAGATGTACTACCGCAGTCCCCGGCCATATAAGCATTGACTCAGCGTAAGTAGGCACGCATACATTCAACTTTATCTCCTTATTGACGCAGCCCCAGCGTCTCCCTCCGCAACAAGCTCCTCCCCGGCAGTATCAGCCCTCAGCAGCAGCTGCAATATCAACAAGCGGCGCCCCGAAATCACAATACCTACGTGTCCTCGCCGCCGCCCACGCTCCCAGTGTTCCCCGTCGCGCGCCCACCTCGTCCCTGTGCGTGCCTGTTGCCATCTCTCATATCCCTTACATTTCATCAACCCTAGGTTCTCGCTCTCGGCCTCGAAATGACTACCGGGATCGCATTCTTTATTACAGTTTGGATGGCAAGTGAGTGGCCCGGCTTTCTTTGCTCCTCATCCATATCTTTCTACCATACAACTGCCGCCCTCTCGTGCTCCCCACCCTTCCGATTTCAATGCCCTCGTTTCTCGCTAATATCCACTCGCAGCTGGTAGCGCCTCCTCCGAGTCACCGTCTACATGAGCGCGGACATACGAAATACCCGTCTCACGTGCGTGTTTTCGCTTTTATACTCTTGATCTTCACTGATCCAGTTCATAACGCGGCCCTTACATTCATGGTTAACGGGTACGTCCCTCGCTGCTTTTCCGGGCAGCTCGAGTCTCTGACATTTTTTTCTAGTCCACAGACTGACTTGGATCGTGTTGGATGTTTTTCAACGGTCAATCCATTAATTCTCCGAGAGGTGTGCCCTCGCTAACCTTGAAACACATCCCCGTTCAGATCGCCTCGGTTCCTCGGTCGTCCTTGCATCCCCGGTTTAATCTCTCTTGACTGTCGCCGAATAGCGTTTACGTTCGGTGAGAATTTGACTTGAAATCATTTTTTTACCCCCGCTGAGTATCCTGTCGAGCTCTAGCGTAATCTGTTCATCACAAATGTGAGTTGCTCCGTTGCGCATTATTGTTGTTTCTGACTCCACCTTTTTTGTCGTGCAGAGTGCCTCTTTTTCACAGCATAAATATTATTGTAAGCCCAATCGTTTATACGGCGTTCATAATACTAATGCTAGCCTGCCTTATTTCTTTCAGTCGGCACGCGACTCTATGTACCCGTTCTATTACTATTAGCTGTATTGCTCCAACTTGACAATAAATTTGTTTTCCTTTGTCATTTGAAGTTGTTGTAAGATACATGAAATGGGATTGGAGCGCTGGAATACCCTTGCGAGGGCCACAATGCCTTGCAAGGTCATCCAGCCTCGGACACCCTCGCGAGGCCTCGGAACTTTTTGAAGGCCCTTTGAACCTCCTCGGAACGCGTTCACAGGCCTAGGTCACCCTCGTGAGGCCTGGGGACCCTCGTAAGTGCATTGTGAGCCCCTTTCGAGCTTTTTCCGCTTTTGGTGATGGAACAGTCTCCTCAGAATCTTTATACAATCCCGAGGACCACTTCCTGAGCATGGAAATGAGCTTTATCCCAACATTTTTCATTATTTTCCAGCAGGACAGCTGCCCTGCCCTCAATTCTGGGCCTTTTTCCTCGGGGATAGGCTCAATCTCTCCACCTCAACAATCTGGAGGGCATGGCTGCGTCCGATTTACAATTTACCACCCAATACTGCTTCCTGGCGGAAGAAGTCCTCGATAGGCCATCACTTTTGATTGACGGTCAGCAGAACAGCTGCTACGGCCTCATATTTTTGTCATGATTCAGCTCAACTGCCCGGATTAACCCGATGGTAACCCGGCCACGTGACACCCCATCAACTATCGCAAACCCAATCGAGACACGCGCGATCGCGGTAGTTCCGACCCGTCCTTACGCGTCACAACTACCCCTCTCCGTTCTTGGCGCGTCACCACGCCCCTGTGTTCCTTGATTCTCCTCAGTGTCGCATTTATCACATAGATACTCTCCTGACTATCAAATAGTATATAAGTAGAGTAGAATCTCCCTGTACAGTAGATTCTACCTCGTCTATACTCAGGCTTACCTTGGCTTGACCTCGCTGTTCCCTCGGGTTATTCCGACGCTCTGAATTCTCACCAGTCGCTCATACTACACCGGATTGTACGACTACCCGTTATCTTCCTCTATGGAAACCCCTCCATCGTTGGCTCTCACCGATTTCCCTCGCTCGCCCTCGGATTAATCTGTCTAGACCCAACAAGGAAGCTATCTGGCTCGTCGTAATCCTCAACACCCGTATCAGCTACTCAGTTGTGCCCAATATCCCCGAACGGCTTCCCGTGTCCTTTCTGGTCAAGTCGACCCGAGCCGACGCTGACAATTTTCATCATTTGGCTCGAAAATAGCATGATTCGATTGGGATTCCACGCACGCAGTGAACGGTGTCCTCAGAATTCCTTGATTACAACATAAAAAAATTGTTATTTTTACATCTTCTACGGACAGAAATGTACTGTGAACCTGTAAAATTGTATATCATGCCAATATAAATGTGCAGTATGCTACCAAACAGATAAAAGTCAAACATTCCAAGACACCAAGTCACTCGAGGCACCATAAAATACTTTACAGCTGTTCTGGGCAATAATCTGTTTAAATTTGAACTCATGTATCAGGAAGGTGTTTTGGGGGTCAGCCTGAAAATCTGGGACAACAGTTCACTGTGCATCTGTAGTCCAAAGAGATTCATCTTATGATGGAGAAAAACGGCCAAGATCTGAGGCCGCAGCAACTGTCCTGCTGACTGACAATCAAAAGTGGTTGCTTACAGCTCATTTCCATCCCCAGGCAATTGTTCTGGGAGTCAGGTTGAGAATCTGAGGACAAAGTGCTCTGCGCATCTCACGGGCGAATCGATCGAGCCTATACATGCGATCAACGGCCCAAAACTGCAGCCGGAACAAGTGTCCTGTTGGGAAAAAACCAAATTTAGCTGTTGAAAACTGAGTTCTCATACCGGAAATGAGCCATGAAGGTCGGTTGGAAAATCCGAGGAGACCGTTCACTGCGCATTTTGAAGGCGAATCGATCAGGCTAGCCGAGGCAAACGGCCCAGAATTGAGCGCAGGGCAGCTGTCCTGGCAAAAACAATAAAAAATGTACCAAAATGGAAATTTTTTCGTTCGCGCCCTAAGTTCTGCAAAGGGCTGTAAAACAGAATTTAGAAATCACATACCGGGCAATATGAAGTCGAAGCGAGCTCACACTGCCTTTTAAAAAGCACATCACAGCCTTGACCCCGTTGTGACTGAAGCTTCGTCAAAATATGCCAAGAAACTGGAGATTGGCACCTACGTGCAGACCAGACAAATAGCACCATCTTCAAGAACACCGGTCTTAGGATTTTTTTGACCCTTTACACGCTTGAATATTGTATTGATATCCGCCATGGGGTCGGCACGGGCGATTTTAACCGTAGCCTATGACAATAATTAATCATTTGTGTGAGCAAAGATGAAGTGAGTTGAAGGGCACATACATGGGCATGATCCGCATCTGCCATCGGCTTGATAAACTCGTATTGCTCGACATCCATCGCATCGTGTTTTTCTTCACCTTCGCCCTCGGTGTTGACATCCATTGAGGGTGCGTCAGACTCATCCGAGCTGGTGTCGCCAGAATCCACTGCAGCCGATTCAGTGGATCAAGGAACTTTAAGTGGAGCTCTGGGGGGGTGATCGACGTCGGATTTTCGTTTTACAGAAGTGGTGGAAGCTTCTGCATTGTTCGGATCGATAACACGAGCAGAGGGCTTGGAAGTACGAGACGAGCGACGAGGAGAAGGGCGCCGAGACCCAGCAACCTTTCTGACAGGTTTAACACCTTGAGTAAAGATAGGAGCAAGCAGACGCGAGGCTGACACCTTGGTCGACGAAGGAGCGGAAATCGGGTGCTCATCATCGACATCATTGAAGAACTCGATCTCGGAGGCATCACGGAGTGAACCATCCGAATTTTGTCTGGATTGTGCCATAGTGAAGAGAGAATGGATCGGTGGACGGATTTCGAGAAGAACAGCACAGCAAGTGGGGTCTCATGCTTTATATAAAATTGACGCATGTAGGGCCGCATATGTATAGCAAGCGCTGTCCACGCCCACACACCCTATGACCAAGCTTGGATTTTTTTTTTCGCACCGGGAAAGGCTCACTGTCCTCTGTGATGCATTGCGGGCACAGAGGGGGAAATAACAATCGAGGGCGCTGGTCATTCTAGACCCAAGGAGCAGTAGCCGGTGCCGCAGAACCAGCTCCCATTATGGCCAGTCGCTAGCAAAGGCAGCGGAATAAAGGGGGATATAGTCCTACTATTATATAGGATATTAGCGCAGGTAGATTCGAGTAGGGTGTAGGACGCGGTGAACGTCCAACTTCACGCAGGTAGTAGTGATAATCAAAATAAGTTAGATTCATAGTACGAATTACAGTGACTTAAATACTACTGGCAAACAGCCTTGTGAGTCATATAAATATATTCTACACTATTCTACAACAATCCGTGAGGTTCTACCATATTCCACACAGCACAGGTAAGTACTGGCGGATTGTCTGAGATGCCCGAAGGCAGTGTTTCCAACACTCCCCCTCAAGCCGCTAGTAATCCCATTTCTTGAGTGAACTTCTCATGCTTGATACGGGGTAATGCCTTGGTGAAAATATCAGCCAGCATTTCTGCTGTGGGGCAGTATTCAACATTAATTATACCCGACTCAATCTTCTCGCGGACAAAATGGTTTTCAATGTCGAAGTGTTTCGAGCGGGCATGATGTTGAGGATCATGTGCAATGGTTATTGCGGACTGGTTATCGGAGTAAATCAGGGTGGGTTCGTCCTTTGCTCTGAAATGAAGTGGATTGAATAAATAGCGAAGCCGAATGGCTTGTCGAGTTGCGGCGGTAAGTGCCGAATATTCTGCCTTTGGCTGTACTGAGTGCAACCGTGGGTTGTTTCTTGGAGTGCCATGCAATAGGACCTCCTCCGAGCATGTAGACATATCCTGAGACTGATTTCCTGTCGTCAGGATTGGCGGCAAAGTCAGCATCGCTGAACGCGCCGTGTGTGTCGAAAATAGCACTCGCGGAGCTATCAGAATTGATACCTCCGTATGTGATCCGAAGTGAGCGGGTACCCTTCAAGTACCGAAATACTTTCTTCATCGCTGTCCAGTGCGCTGGACTGGGGTTTGCTGTGTATGATCCCAGTCTTGCAACGGCATAGGCAATATCTGGCCGACTAATGGTAGCTGGCAAAATCAGTGATCCCATGTGCTCGGCGTAACTACGGCCTCGTTCATCTGTTGGCTGGCCTTGGCCATTCAGCTTCTTGAGTATGACGTTGGGATCCATTGGCGTTGTGACTGGCGACATATTCTCGTATCTAAATCGCTTCAGAACACCGTCGATATAGTGCTCCTGTGATATCTGGATTGTTCGCGCTGCTCTGTCACGATAAATCTCGATGCCGATTAATTTCTTGGGTTCCCCGATGTCATTGATTTCCACTTCGTGCTTCAACGCGATCTCGACGGCGGCTAGCATCGTGGGGTTATTGCTAAGTAGCAGCAAGTCATCAACCCACACGGTAATGATCACGAATTGATCTTTGATTCAACGCATATAGACTCCATGGTCTACTTCGATGCGTTGGAAGCCTAAACTGGTGAGTAAACTGTGGAGCTTCCTGTTCCAATCTCGCCCGGACTGCTTCAGTCCGTATAGGGTCTTCCGTAGGCGGCAAACACACCCAGATCCATCTTCATAGCCGGGTGGTTGGGCCATGTAAATCTCCTCGGAAAGGTCACCATTTAGGTATGCTCCTTTCACATCCAATTGCTTCATTTCGAGGTCGTTGACGGCGGCGATGGCTAGTAGGGATCGGAGCCATTCTAGGCGAACAACGGGAGAAAAGGTGTCGAAATAATCTGTTCCCGGAATTTGTGAGTATCCCTTTGCGACGAGTCTGGCCTTGTATTTGACAACTTTCCCTTTCTGGTCAGTTTTCAAGTCAAATACCCATTTGCATCCAACGGGCTTGCGGTCCTTGGGGCAATCTTCAAGCTGCCAAGTACCCATGGGTCCCAACGTTTCAAGCTCGGTGTTGATCGCATTTTCCCATTCTGGCCAATTTGGGGACTCGCGCGCTTCGTGCACACTCTGTGGTATGTCTGGGTTGCCTGACGCAAGATCTCCCACTGATGCACGATATGCGTAGTGAGAGGCAGCCTCCTCAGCGTGATCTATTTCCTCAGATGCAGTATTTGCACCCTCGGTACCTCTATTAGGTCTAGAGGTCTTCCCGCTCCGTGCGTCTGGATTTCCGAGGGTCCTATAATTAACATTGGTAACGGTACGTGTTAACTTGCGGATTGGAGTCGGATTGAGACGATTTGGCTTATCGTCATAGACTGTTGCGAGGTTCGGAGTGGATGCTGAGGCGCTGGGTTTATTGCCGTGACGTGCTGGCGTGGGTGGAGCTGCCGTTTGAAGCGGGTCGTGTAAATCTTCACTATCAGAAGTTGATTCTGACGATGGCTTCGGCGCAGGAGCCGCGGTTTGCGGTGTCGATGGAACATTAGAAATTTGCGGTTTTGGAGCTTGCTGGGATGGTGGCTTGCCATTCCCTGACTCCCCCTCAAGCTGCCGTTCCTCCGAATCAAGTTCAAGATATTTCATCTCTGTTACCTTCTTGTCCGGTTCTGTGAACGTGAAATTCCGTGATACCTTCACTCTGTGAGTTTTTGTATCGTAATATCGGATCGCTTTTGGGCCTACTGTGTAACCTGCAAATATAAACTTGTTAGCATGTCCATATAATTTACCTGCTTTCTGAACCTCCTCATAGATCCAGACATCTGTTCCAAATTCTTGGAAGTGAGCAACGTTAGGCTTCTCGCCTGTAAACACCTCATGGGGTGTAATTCTATCTGGCAAAGCCTTCGTGGGTGTCCGATTCCGAATATAAACGGCGTGAAGGACTGCCCATTCCCATAGGCTTCTCAGAAAATCTTTTTCTTCCAACATGGCTCTTGCCAGTTCCACAATGGTCCGATTTAGGCGTTCTGCCACGCCATTCTGTGACTGTGAATACGGAGCAACAGCACGAATTTCAATGCCCTTTTTGGCAAGTGCTGCTTTCAACTCTGAATTTAAGTACTCATGCCCCTCATCAACTCGGATCCACTTAGGCCTGTAGTTGTACTGTTGTTCCAACTATTCAATATGGTCCAGAACCTTTCGTTTAGCCTGATCCTTTGTCCGCAAGAACAGGATCGTGAATCGGCGAGTTGCATCATCAGTGAAAGAAATATAATAATAATTTCCCTCGGTTGATTTTGTTTGGGCTGGACCCCAGAGGTCGCTGTGAATGCCTTCACCACGGGTATCAGACCGGTTGGTGGATTTCTTTGGAAAGGGTTTGCGATGCATCTTGGACTTGATGCAGGTCTCACACTGCTGTCGGGAGTAATTGTGAGTCCATCCACACTTCCCTTTCTGACAAGCAACTCCAATGTTGATTTAGATACATATCCGTAGCGCTTATGCCAGGACTCCCAGGAATTAATGTCTTCATTCAAACCCTTGGAGTCTGCAACATTCACCTGGTTGGCTTCAAGCTTTGCTTTCGCATCAAGCCAATAAAGCCGGTATCTCTTCTCCCCCTGGAGAGCAACATGTCCATTTCTATCCCGGATTTCAACCTTTCCATTTGCAAAATTTGTGCTACCCCCAGCATCATCGACACGGGAGATGGAAAGTAGGTTGTTGACAGCATCAGGTGCGTACAAAGTATCTTGGAGCGTAGTTGTAATCAACTGACCATCTTTCGAGGTTTCAAGAGTCACTGTGCCTTTGCCCAGTGCCTTCACTTTGTTATCTGCAAGTCCTGTAATTGTCTCGCCCTCAATAGGCATGTAATTCCGGAATAAATCGAGATTATTTGCAATGTGAGTTGTGCATCCTGAGTCGGCCAACCATGAGTCTCGTGGGAGACGCGAATCGAAGTGGGGTTTCCCCGCGAACGAATAATGGTGGCTGTTATCACTCTGGGACTCGTTAGCACTAACATTTGCTGCATGCTTACCTTTCTTGTCCTTTCCTTTGGACTTCTTGTTCCAATGCTTCGGATATTGGCCCTCCTTTCCACCTCCTTTGGCGAAACAATCCTTCGTGTGGTGGCCGGGGTTCTTACAGTTGAAGCAAGTCTCGTTGGAACTATTCTGGTGGGAATTATCCCTGTTGCGCGAGAACATTGCTGATGATCCTCCCGCAGATTCACCAGCTTTCTCCTTGCGGTGGCGGTCTCCATCAAGAATCAACGAAATTAATTCAATTGAAGTCATGAGCGGCTGCGTGGAGACAGGCAAGGGACTACTGGTACTAGATTGTGCGAATGCAGCAACCTTCTGACTCAGATTCTTTGAGGCCATATGCGAAGAAGTGAATTGATCCCAATTTTCTGGGAGAGACGTGATCAATGCAATGATAAAATCTTCGTCCTTCAACTCGTCGCCCATGCCAATAAGATGATCCTTTATCATACGCATCTCTTTGATGTGTTCCGGAATATCGGTCCCTTCATCCGCAATTGTGCGGTATAATCTACGCCTGTAGGACATACGTCCCAATGTTCCTTGGGACTCCTTAACCATCCGAATCTGACTCCACATTTCAGCGGCAGTCAATGTACCCGAGATATGCACCATCTGGGTATCACCCAGAGCCAATTAAATTTGGCTTTGTGCCTTCCCATCCGATTTAATCCAGGCCTTGATTGCCTTCATTTCATCAGCAGTTGGGGCATCTGGGTCTTTCGCAGTGGGCTTTGCCTCTGTTCCATCTACAAACTCTAGTAGATCTTTGTCACGGAGTACTGCAATAACACGATGTTTCCAAGCAAGGTAGTTATCATCGTTCAGCAGCTCAATTTGATGCGAGGATGTTGATTCGGGTGCCATGATTCGTAAAATTTGACGGGTAGAGATAAACGACTAGTAGAGGGCGTAGAATAATCTCCGGTGTATGCCGAGTGTTATAAAAGTGTTCTCAAATAAATCTACGTGAAGTAAGTTAAAGGCTCAGGGCCCATAACCTATTAGCGCAGGTAGATTTGAGTAGGGTGTAGGACGCGGTGAACGTCCAACTTCACGCAGGTAGTAGTGATAATCAAAATAAGGTAGATTCATAGTACGAATTACAGTGACTTAAATACTACTGGCGAACAGCCTTGTGAGTCATATAAATATATTCTACACTATTCTACAACAATCCGTGAGGTTCTACCATATTCCACACCACACAGGTGAGTACTGGCGGATTGTCGGAGATGCCCAAAGGCAGTGTTTCCAACATAGGAAGCTTGCAAAATGGTCGTCGTGAGGCTCAGGCTCCGAATCCCCTGCGGATTGTACACTGGATAGACATATTGTATTAGCAGCGGCGCGTCTGCAGACTGGGATGGTGCGACCAGATTCCAGAGACCAGTTTCCGGCGTGCTTGGTCAACCATGTGGAGATTTATCTCTGTGGAGGTACAAGCGGCTACGCGCTCATCAACGTCATGGTCCGTGCACATAGTGGTACTATATATACATAGCATCAGTAGTGTACTCGCTTGCGCGTTTGTACCCGTACTACTACCTCCAGTCCGTAACCGTCCCTCGGGGTCTTCCCGTTGTATTGCGCCGTTCCCCTGTCAGTTTCCTCTACAAACCAGTGTTCAACCAGAGATAGATACCTGAAGGAACCCGAAGACATATGGTATGGAGTGCTGTGGGTGCCAGGCGAGAATGATTCCAAAGCCAAGATATGTGCTAGGTATGCGGTGAGAAAGCACAAAAATTAGATAACCCAATGCCACCAATCATACTTGGCTGCTTTCGCCGTGACGCACCAGACCTTTTCGGAGTAAAATTTGATGGCCGGGTTCGGCGTTCGAACGCGTTCAACAAAATTTCTCATCCTTTGAACCGCGAACCGAACTTCCAGTTCAGGTTCAGCAAATTGCCGAACCTGAACCTGAACTTTGCGTTCAGTTCAGTTCAGTTCGAGTTCGAACCGATTTCCTGAACCGAACTTTGACAACACTACTCATGAAGACATGCTCAAAAAATAGGAAACTATGTAGGAGCAATAAGCTCCAACAGTTACACCGTGAAATGAAGCCCAGCACTTGAACCTCCAACAAAATGAAATAAATTGCTGGCAAAGCTTTACTGGAAAAAATATGCAACGAGACTTTGGATACGGACACATTTAAATCTCATGTAGGTTCATTTCAGCCCATCAAAACATAGAATGATGGACAGACACTGAAAATTGCCTGAGTCCGAGCCTCTGAGGCTTGAGGGTTGCCATCAGCTGCCCATTGAAATGTTAGTCCACATTCAAGGGCCACAGGCAAGAATTTGATGGGGAAGGCAGCCTAGTAGATTCCACTGATCTTTAAGCTATCCAGGCTGTCCATCCAGCAGCAAAGTACTCGTTGAAACAACTTGAAGATTTCGAGAGCTCAGCCTGTTTCCACTTCCAAAATTTCCAGGACACGGAAAAATAGGAATATCCCCATCAAAAGGAACCATTGAATATGGTTGGTCCATTTTCAGGATGTTGCCAACTTGTCTGGAGGAAGTAGAGGCCAGCAGCGATTAAAACGGTGCAAAACGAGCGAGAGGAACCACATGTATGTCTCATAGCTACTGATGGCACATCATTTGAGCAGAATTTACTGTAGCAATGGCCACTGGTGCTTGTTAAAAGCCGAGAAATAACAGATCTCATTGAATAGTGAATTGGCATTTTCAGGAATATCTAACGAGACAAGGAAGTTGCCCAAGTTATGTGCCATAAGTGGCTGTGGCACATAACAGTTAAGTGCACCCAGCTGATCGATCGGTAAACCCTCAGGTCAGATCAGTGTTGGGGCCGGACTATCTGAGGACGGTAGCTCGGGGATCAAACATATTACACCATGTGAGCCCAAATTTCAATTTTACGAACCAGCAAAACTAAGCACACAAGTGATGACTTAGTTCGTTTCAAAAACCATTAGCCTGTGATTGGGCTTTCAGAGGAGTTCTGGTCATCTCAGCCCAGTCCAAAAGAATTGTGGATAGAGTTCACATCGATCACTTTTCATCTGCATACTCATTCGCACCGAATTGCTCTACAGTAAAGTTGGAGAATAGCCTGCCATCCATGTGAATTGTGTGCTGAATTTAATGTGCTTGGTGACACCCGGTTGTTCGCTGTAATTCAACCTTGAACTTTCCACTGGAGGGGAAATTGAATCCTCGCATTGGGGCTGGTTTTCAGCCTACATCAATTGAAATCAAATCCGACTCAACTTGTTAAGAAACGAGCTCAATGACAAGATGGAAATGAGGCCAAAAACATCTTTCCTGACTCAAACTCAAGAATGAGGGCAGAACATAGCAAGGTGGACAGGCAACAATCATGATAGGCTTGCATAGGTCATTGGGATGGATACTGTATTTTTTTAATTCAATTCAACAGTCACACGTCGCAGGGGGGGTTGTTGAACACGAACTTTGGTTGTTCATTACACATTGCAGGGGTAGTTGTCAAATTGGTCCGGTGGTTCACGAAATCGCCCAAAATGTCCCAAGAATCCCCAGCAAATCTCTGTTGCATCTCTGCATTGAAACTGACCACATCTATCGCGTGTTCTCAAATTTCTGCTTCACCTAAGCCTAAACTCAATAGAGTTTCACAAAATCACTGAGAGAACTATTCGCGAGGTAATTAATTTAAATCAGCATCTAGCTGGTTTCCCTACTTCCACAGAAAATCCTAAATGACTATATAATGTCCCTGTATCATTTTAGGATAGTGTCAAATTCTTTGGTGTTGTCACGGTCCAACCTGGGCCTTGTCGAAGTGTCAAATATGTTCCAGGTGCCATGCATCACCCCCCCCCCCTGTTGAATTGAATTTAAAAAAACAGTACTGACTTGAAGGTTCTCCTGGATTCTTAAATACTTTCTCTCTGCACCTGTGAGCTGAATTATGATAGATTTACTAGATCGCTTAAAGTGGGCTGAGATGGTTATGTCTGCCAATTAGTGAAGGAACTGTAAAAATGAGCCAATTACAGCATGCATTAATGTTCAACTTGATAACAGCTTACTTATCTACTGTGATTTACGATCCTCCCACTGTTCAGAGCCAATTTTTTGCTGAAGGGATTGATCAGACCTCAGAAGAATTGACCAATTGCGCTGAATTAGGAGAAGGAAACCTGACTAATTAGCACTAGTTAGCACTAATTGTTTAGGTTGAACAGGGATATTTTGAGTTAAAAAACCTTGGTTTTGCGATCGGGTGCACAATATATAAAGAGTAGGAGGTGGCACACCGATTGCCGCATCCATGTGTCAGTCTGTGCATCAATGTTATCAGCAGTTTTTCTTTTCTTCATGGCTAAATGAGGTATTAAACACCGGCAATTTTTGCTTAGGGAATGCAAAGAATACTTCAACAATGGGACTCAGATGGACATTGGATGAAGGCGATTAATTGGATGAAAGTGTTGTCTAGCCCAGGATGAGTGACGATCACCAGATTTTGGGGTGGGATTTTTTGTGTCCAGATGATGTATTTGAACCTTTAAACCCTACGTAAACTTGATTTACATATAGCAGAGCCTTGTGTGATGAATTAAACGGTGTGC
This sequence comes from Mycena epipterygia, assembly GCA_029281465.1. NCBI lineage: Eukaryota > Fungi > Basidiomycota > Agaricomycetes > Agaricales > Mycenaceae > Mycena > Mycena epipterygia. The sequence goes on along the minus strand of JARJCQ010000160.1, from coordinate 9,639 downwards.
ATCAATGCGTGGCAGCTGCGTCATTTTACCCAGCCCCTTCTATCCTTGATTTGGGCTCCAGCTCTGCATTACTCGTATCTTAAGCAGATGTAGTGATTTCATATGTACATGTTTGTTCTTCCGAATCTATCCCGTTTGTCTTCTTCTCCAGTTCCCGTTTAATTTTATCTGGGGCAGCTGACCCAGTGTATCATGATCCAGGAAACTAGACGCCCATTTCTATTTATTTTCTGGGGTCGCCAGCTGACCCCTTTCATCAACGGTTAGCTTTTGGAGCTGGGTGTCGCCGATTTTCCACCTCGCCGATCAACCGCTCAGGGCCCGTTCAAAAGGTGACGCCTCCTTCGCTTCCTTTCTTCTCCTTCCCCATCATTTCCCAGCGCCCTCTCCCCTCCGCATCTCTCCCCCGTCCATCCGCATTCTTAGGCCTTCAAGTCTGTATTCCACAGTCACTCGGTACCTCGAGCAATTCTGCAGCATTCTTCTTTGTCAATACCGCCGCGCTTTTCTGCCTGTCCTTTTCTGTAATTTCAAACCGCGCAAGATCTGGAAAACATTGAAACCCGAGTGCTGGAATCAACAAAGTGTCCGCTTCAAGGCTCAAATCCTCAAGTTCTTTGACTTGATTAGCTTCGCCATCGGCTTCATTCCAACGACACTGCATCAATACCTCACAAGAATCCTCGGGCCTGTTACAAGACTTCGAGCTACAGCAAGAGCCCGAGCTATTCCAACAACCACACACTCTCAATATCTCTCAAGACCAAACTGCGTGGCACACCTCGGGTTCGTTCGAATGCTCAATAGCCGTGCAGACTTTTATGATTCTTCTCCTCCTTTCGTCAATAGCTTCTCCCACCTTCCGGTCTTTTCTTGGTGATGACCCGGGCGTTTGAGATCTGGATGTTACTGATCATTTACCTTTCATCTGAGCAGGTTTAAACTACAACAGCGGTTGAACAAATGTCATTGGCATCGGAAGCGATTTGAATCAGGTTCGTCTTGCGCTCTGTCGTCAATCCCTCATTTCCTCGGGCATCTGCATGTTAGACCTGAAGTTGAGATTTTTCTGCTAGCGACAGATCTAATCTTCATGATTTTCCATTATCACCCAACCGCACAGTTTCCGGTGAATTGCAGCACTGTTGTATGTATCATGATTCATTCACTGGCACAGCTGAGAAATTTCTACAGTGTTTTGGGTCCTACCGCCTCCGAGACTCTCTCCTACGCTTCACGAATCCCTAGCTGAGTGCGGGTTCGGTTCTCCGCAGAGTTGCGATGACTCGGTGAGAAAAAGAAGCTGAACCGCGATGAACTCATTCATTTCTACCCAGATTCTTTCTCTCCCATCTGCCTTGGTCGTTAGTTGCGAGTGGACCTAGACATATATCACATACCACACCCCCCCTGTTGTATATGGAGGGATTTCTCGCCCAAATCTGATTCAATCCCTCACTGTGATCCGAAAACCTAGTTATTATTTCAGCGTGGATCGTAGCGAGACGAGATATTTCTATGATTCTGACTGCCCTTCCTATATTTACCTTCAACTCAGTCGTACCGCGGAATTTAGTCGCAGCTCCATGGATCTATTCATTTACGTAGGCTACATATGTAAGACCGCGTGAAACGGTTGCTTCTCGCTCCAGACTCATTTATTAGTACACCAAATTAGCAGCAGACCTCCTAAGCTTCCAAGCAGCAAATGTGTTCCTTAGCAGCGTCACACAGTGGAAGCAATTATTCGGGAATTAAAGCCACTCGCGCCGGAGCGAAGCGACGGTATATCTTGTACATCATCAACGAATAGAACCCTGTGGCCATAGAGCCTCCAGGGCCCCACCGCATCACCGCCCGCACTTTCCGCGAGCGGGCAGAACGAACAAGGCGTGAATGAGCCTTTTTCAGCTATACCGTGCGTCCCACTTCCCTCCTCCTACTTTTTATTTTTTCTGTAATTTACCTGGGATCATGTCTTAAAGCACCTCGTCCACTATACTTCTTTGGTATCACACTAGCAGAGTGTTGGAGACCTGTATTGTGACTGAGGTTGGTTCAGTTTGCAGTTCACTGGGGTTCTACAAATGCATTGGCAGAGACATTACATATATATTTTGCAGATCATGTTGAAATGTTATTTTAAATGCAGTTAAATGCAGCCACACAGCTGCCACAGAGGCTATCAGATGTCATTTGCAGATGAAATCATGCTTCTTGTTCACATGTTCTACCCTTATTTTACTGATCACGGTGAGATATAAGCTGAATGCAGCTGCAGAGGCTATTGGGTATTGCTCACACATGAAATAGCACTGACAGAGGTGACTAAGTAAGATGCACAACTTTTTTCATTGTGTGATTCACAGACGTAAGAACTCGGGGGTTCAAGGTAACAGGATCACACTGTGAGACAAAAAGTAGGGCCATTATGAAGGTGAATTGACAACGGAGGTAACATTCTGAGATCACCCCTACACAACCTGACCCACTAACTTCTTATCATAGCTGAAGGGAGTTTGTATTTATCTTTTATGTTGTGTTGTTCACAGGCCACCTAGAAACCAATTCAACTCATCTACGGTATGTACATAATTATTCAAGTCAAGGGTGTTGCAATATTAATCAAATTTGCTTGTAGCATTGTTGATATTAATTGATCATGGTCGTTGGCATAGTCGCTGCTAATAGTGATAATGAATCACATTTGTATCATGGTGCTAAGTATTACAAGACTGGTACAGAAAGTGAGAAAATGCAGAGAACAATAGGTATATTTGTAGTCTCTTAAATAAACAGCCACTAACATGTTGATGCTCATATTCAAGAATGTACCAGGATTTAATCAGACTCCCATGTGGATAAATGGTATCCAGCGCTCATATGGGACCTTCCTTGCTTTCAATTCTTTCACAGCTAGGTGCAGTGCCTCAGCTGCATCACTTGCCTGAGGCTGTTGACCCTCTTGAAATAGGTGAGAGTAGACAATCTCTGCAACCAGGGGACCATCTGAATCATTCATAGACCACATTGTCCCAATGGCACCTCTGAAACCTGCTGCAATGAATCCTCCACCCAGATGGAAGGATTCATTAACAAGTTTTGCATCACCCATAGCTGTCTGGCATGCAGCAAGGAATACAAATTCCGCATTTGTGAGAGGCATCCTAAGGATGCTTTCCATCTCCAAGTTGCCACTGTAGAGCAGAAGCCGGCTTTTTGTTGGATCAACTGCATCTTGTGTTCCATGGCAGGCCAAATGCATCCAAGAGCAATTCTGTAATTGGAGTTTCACTGCATCCACTGTGGCTTGCTCTCCTTCAAGGCATTCAATTTGTTCCTTTCTGACAATAGAAAGAATGTTTTTGACCTCCTGTTTCACTCCTTGAAGGTAATTTGAACCACCACCAGTGTCTGTTACTCCCACAACACCCACTTTAGGAGCAGTGGATGACTTTTTGGAATAGCCATCCAACAGAGATCCCAATGTTGCAGTATAGGAATGAATAAATTGATCAGCTGGAGGGCTTGCATGGAGAGGCAATCCTGTAAATGCTCCAGTTGGCAACCACCATAATCTGCCATTGTGGATTCCATGCTGAAAGACTATTAGTGAAATAGAAAGAGGATAGTAAGATGTGTACTAACCAATTCCAAGACCTGATAAACAGGACCAACAATATAATTCCAGAGCCAGGCTAATATATCTGAAAAACACTCTTCATGTGGTTTGGATGTAACTCCCTCACACTGGCCAAAAAGTCTAGTTGATGTGGATTCTCCTCGTGTTCTGACATTGCAATGACCCAGGAGTACATGGAGTGCTTCTTGTTGTGATCTCAACACATCTAGTGTCACATCTGAAAATGGAAGATGCACTGGATCTGATGTTGGATCCAGGATTATGATCCCATCACAATGATCCTGGTGGCCATTCAGGATAACAACAGGCCCTCGTTGTGCTGAATAGCAAAGCTCCTTGTAGGGCTTGGGAAGAAGAAAATGTTCAAGACCTGGCTGCTGGCGGATCTTTTTGAGTAGATCCTGCCTCTTAATAGCAAGATCTCTTGGATCAGGGGATGTGCCACGGTAGAGCTCAGAAGAAAGGAATTTCAATCTGTTTGCTTGAGCAGGGGGAAGTTCATCCAGGTCTGTCCTCAATTGGAGCATCTGCTGAAATGTGATGCCGAGTCCTTGTTCCATGATCTCTACTGCAGACACAAGGTCGAAAAATATGATGCAGGTCTTCACAGCACTTGAAGTGACTTCTCCAATATTGAGTCGGTGTATGGCTGCATGCCGTACAGACAGGATATTTCCCATCCAGAGAATCTCAGGTAGCAGGTTGAAGGCATGGGTGTATGCAGTTATGCAATTGGATGACTTGAACTCCTCTGAAATAGAGGCCCAGTTGAGGGCAGCATTCCAAGATCTTTCTGGGGTTGAAGTGGGTATTTTGAAGGACTCAGTATAATGAGTATGCACACTTTGCAGATCATCCAGGTCTCCCAGCCTCTGGTATCGATCTGTGAAGGACACAGCCAGGCTCTGCAGTCGACCTGCCCTATCTGGGTGCCCATCTGGGGTGAGATCCAAAGCTTCTTGATCTCTCTGTAATGCAGCTTCCAGATCATCCAGGTCTCCCAGCCTCTGGTATCGATCTGTGAAGGACACAGCCAGGCTCTGCAGTCGACCTGCCCTATCTGGGTGCCCATCTGGGGTGAGATCTAAAGCTTCTTGAAATCTCTGTAATGCAGCTTCCAGATCACCCAGGTCTCCCAGCCTCTGGTATCGATCCCCAAAGGACACACCCAGGTTCTGCAGTCGACCTGCCCTATCTGGGTGCCCATCTGGGGTGAGATCTAAAGCTTCTTGCTCTCTCCGTAATGCAGCTTCCAGATCATCCAGGTCTCCCAGCCTCTGGTATCGATCTGTGAAGGACACACCCAGGTTCTGCAATCGAACTGCCCTATCTGGGTGCCCATCTGGGGTGAGATCTACTATCTCTTGAAATTTCATGACAGCAGTCTCAAGATCGTTCATATCCCCCAGCCTCTGGTATCGATTCCCAAAGGACACACCCAGGTTCTGCAGTCGACCTGCCCTATCTGGATGCCCATCCGGGGTGAGATCTAAAGCTTCTTGATCTCTCTGTAATGCAGCTTCCAGATCATCCAGGTCTCCCAGCCTCTGGTATCGATCTGTGAAAGAAACACCCAGGGTCTGCAGTTGACGTGCCCTATCTGGGTGCCCATCTGGGGTGAGATCTAAAGCTTCTTGATTTCTCTGTAATGCAGCTTCCAGATCATCCAGGTCTCCCAGCCTCTGGTATCGATCTGTCAAAGAAAAACCCAGGCTCTGCAGTCGACGTGCCCTATCTGGGTGCCCATCTGGGGTGAGATCTAAAGCTTCTTGATTTCTCTGTAATGCAGCTTCCAGATCATCCAGGTCTCCCAGCCTCTGGTATCGATCTGTCAAAGAAAAACCCAGGCTCTGCAGTCGACGTGCCCTATCTGGGTGCCCATCTGGGGTGAGATCTAAAGCTTCTTGATTTCTCTGTAATGCAGCTTCCAGATCATCCAGATCTCCCAGCCTCTGGTATCGATCTCTGAAGGACATACCCAGGCTCTGCAGTCGACCTGCCCTATCTGGGTGCCCATCTCGGGTGAGATCTAAAGCTTCTTGATCTCTCTTTAATGCAGCTTCCAGATCATCCAGGTCTCCCAGCCTCTGGTATCGATCTGTGAAGGAAACAGCAAGGTTGTGCAGATGTTCTGCTCTATCAGGGTGCCCATCCAGGGTGACATCTACTATCTCTTGAAATTTCATGACAGCAGTCTCAAGATCATTCATATCCCCCAGCCTCTGGTAACGAATTCCGCGGGACACAGCAAGGTTGTGCAGATGTTTTGCTCTATCAGGGTGACTTTCTGGGGTAAGTTCTACTGATTTTTGGAATGTCTTGACTGCAGCCTCAAGATGAGACAGCTCTCCAGCCTCCTGATATCGGGCTAGCATAGTTGATCCTAGTCTTTGGAGGTATTTAGCTCTGTGGAGATCTGGTTTCATGGATGGTGTCTGTTGTGGGTTTGTCAAAGCCTGAGATGATTAGCTCTTCACTCAATAAATTTATGTATTCTATACACTCACAGAGGTGGCTGTATTACTTGAAACAAATTCAGAAACAGTTTTAGCACCCAAGCTCTGTGCCCTCCTATCAGTATTATTCAATCAAAGAAGTAAACAAATTCCTCACAGCTTTGAGGGACATATTTAGAATGTGGGCAAAGGGGAAGCATCAAGCCATCTAGGCCGCCTTATATATAAGCATGTAGGCGCCCGGGAAGCATCTGGCTATTTAAAAAGCTGTCAAATGTAACAGGTTGCTGGCAGATGCTGTGGCCCGCTGCCAGTTATAAAGGTCTGGCTACTAACAGCTTTTCGGCTTCTTTTGGACCACTATACTGCTTTCCGTCACAGCGAGTTAAATAAATACGAGGGAAGGTGTTCGACAATTATGATATATTGTGTCGCTGCGGCTTTCATGCCGACCAAATTAAAATGCGACACTAAACAAACAAAATACTACCTAGTAAGCTGTACTGAAACAGAGCTAATCAAGGCGGTGTTCAAGGCAGTAAACCACGAACACACCTCGTTGGTGAGCCAGTCCGGTCATGCCTAAATATACATTTCGGCTTGATTTCGGCACTGACGTCTCGATCACGTAATCTTGTGCACGTTGACTCCGCGTTGACTCCCCGTCGGCCGTCGATTGGAACAATAGCGCCTCTCATCATTTCCTTTCTCCCCAATCATCATGCTCCCCTCGCTGCTGTTGCGCCGCCGCCACTACCACATACTTGCAATAGACTGTCCGCGTCTTTGAGACGTGTGTCTGTCGCGGACGGTGGCTAAGGATGGGGAAAATGTCTATGAAATCATGGTGTGTATTCCTTTTGTTTGATTCCGCTTTCCTTTTCGCTTCCCCGGGTATTCTGTGCCCGGCCTCAGAAGAATCCCATCCTATACACACACACATTTCATGTCATCCTATACATCCTGTCGTCGTCCATATCTCTACATTTTACATCCCATTTTCTTTTTCTGTTATCTATTTTATCTCGTTTTTGCACCCGCGTAGGGATACGCCCAAAATACGCCCAGATCTGTACGTCGCATGCATGCAGAGATGCGTGGCTCTGCGCGATCCGCCCGATGTATGCGTGCGGAGATGGACGTACGCGAATCGTGCGGGGCACGGCGAGGTCTCGTGCGGATGATATCGGCTCGTGCGTGGCACCACCGTACGCCATCGTCTGCCCCATCACGACGCGGGACTGCGCACGGAATGTGTCCCGACTCGTGTGGGCTGCGGCGTGGAGAGACGCTCAACGAGCGGGCGCGTGCAGATCGGGATGTGAGGAGTACTTGCGTGAAAGGCGCTGAAGCGCGATGCTGGCGCCCGGGGAGTCATGGTGCGCACACGGAGATGCGGGCAACAACGTGTACGTTGTCCCCGGCGGCCAGACATCACGCACGATCTGCGCCGGGGCAATGCGGCGATGCGAGGTGTTGCTGCTGAAGGACCAGCGTACGCGCGGGTGTCCGGGGCTCGCGGTCGTGAGCCCGCCTACACGCCGTGGGTGTCGAGAACGCGCCTACGCAGCCTTGTGTGCGTGTGGGCGGAGGGCTGATGACTGGCGGGAAGCCGTACGATACGTTGGGAATGAGAGAGACGGGAGCGTTCGAGGCCAGGGACAGCGCTGCGAATCTGGGTGGCGTATGTGCGCACAGATACGGGGTACGGTGTATTGCGCGCCGCGGGCATGCATACGGCGCTACGGACAGCCAACGCGCGGCGGCGTGCTCCCAGTTGTTGGCGTACAACGAGCGGATGTGTCGTCTTGGCCCGCACGATGCGCACAGAGATGGGGAATTACGGCCGGCATCCTCTTCTCGCTCACTCGACTCATAACTCGTCCAAGTTGACGCGGGCAGGCGTGCATGTCGCAGTCGACACGGGGAGCGGGCGTGTCGCAGTCGAAGCGGAATGGGAAGGCGATGCAGGCCTCACTTCCCCGATTTGTGCGGGCTGTGGGGCGCTGTGGCATGTGCGGATGGACGCGCCGTCAAATTCGAGCATTGGCGTCGCCGAGTGGCGCGAGAAGGCGGCGGGCACAGGATGCGGGGCCTGGGTATGAGCGAAATTGGTGGAGCTGCCAGCCTTGCGATGTCGGCGTAGAAGAGGATGAAGGTAGATAGATTCTGGCTAGCGCTGATGGGTGAATTCGTTTGGGTAATGCGGCGGTTTGGCTGCGGTTGGTGTGGAGGAGAGAGCAGAGCAAAAGCCCGTTGGAGCCCGGACGAAGTTACCGACAACTTCGGCCGTTGATCCGACGCACTTGATTGGCTCATCAGCACCGCTTTCCTCCCACACCTCTTGTTCGCTCCTTCTGCGACATCGTACGTCGCAACCCACTTCCGATTACCAGCGCGTCACCGCCGCCTACCACCCACGGCCACGGACAGGGGGAACCAGCCGGACGTCTGCCTTGTGTCTTGTCTCTCGACCTACTCTGCTCTGCGCTCACCATCTATTTCTCCGTCTACACCTTGCTCCTAGTCGTCGTCCCCGTCTGCATCGCCGACGAGCAACAGCAGACCTCCGCCGATGAGGAACTACAGCGCTTCGTCGTCGTTTCTAATCTCCCAGAGCTCAGCAACCTCCATCCCACTTGGCCCCGCGTCGCCGCCACCGCCACCGCCATCGCCCGAGCAAGGACGGCGGGAACTAGCCGGGGATTCAGACGTCCGCGTCGTTGACCGTGCGTATCTGTCCTTTATCGTTTGCATAATCTGACTGGCATTATTTTATTTTATCTCCCTTTTCTTTGTCTGCTCTAATACCGATTCTGCACGCCACCCCAGTCTACACCTTCCTCGCCAAGCTCATCCCACCGTACCCCGCCTCTTCTCGCCTCTTTTCTCCTGCGCCGTCGTCACTGCTTCATGGTCGCCGTCCGGCCCCCGCGTGTGCATCAATCTACGCAAGAACCGCGGCTGTGACATGCGCATCCGGTGCTGCCTGTGAGATGCGAGTAGGATACGAAGCATGGATAGGAACGGAGGGTGTGCATTCTCTTTTCGTTATTTGTTCCACTCCTCCATTTCATTCATTCTCCTTCTCCTTCCCCTATTACCCTTCTCTCTCGTCCTCCTGCTATCCTCCTCCCTCCCTTCCCCGCACGTCCTGCACCCATCTCATTCACTTTCCGTGTCCTCTCTTCGTCTCATCTACATCTATCCCGCGACCCATCTCTCTCTTCTCATTTTATTTTATCTATTCATTTCGTTCTGGGCCCCCGGGGGATACGCGCAGAACCGACCGCGACTCCATGGAGATGCGTGTTATGTGACGCAAGTCTGCGGCGTCCGCGGGAGGCGTCGGCCTACGCGCAAGGATCGCGACTCATGCGGAGTGCATATCCCGTTTACGCGCAGGGATGCGTATTCAGTTCACGCGGGGCGAGATGCGTGTTTCGTTCGCGGTGCAAGCACCGTCGCACGCGTATGGTGCCTGCAGGGATGCAGCAATGGTTGCGGCGCGGAAATTGCGGGGTGCGCGTGTGGGGGCGC